>CM060970.1:26776345-26846345 GCA_030765045.1 Tenodera sinensis | reverse complement strand
TAGAGACGCAGTTGGAGAGATTGCTATTCCTTACAACCAGAGAGAAGGACGACCCTTGTGGCCCAGGCAGCAACTTCCAGGGGGTCCTGTGGCATCTGTCTGCATCCGCACTGACAACCAAACCTGAAAGTTGACAAGGGAGTGAAATGATAAGGAAAGAAAAGGCGTCCATGGAATAGAGAATCCAATCCATCATTCGCCTAGTGACAAGGGGAAACCAAGTCAGAGTGGTCAGTCGCCGGGGATCGAACCCGCGATCTCGCGAATGCTAGTCGTACACTTTACCGCGGCGCCACCTCGCACTGTATTGTGATGTAATGTTTCATACATACATTCCAGCGCCTTTTTAACAGCGCATCCATTAGTTTCTTCTGTTTTGGGCCATCTATGTGTATGAAGAAACGTTTTGGGTGTCTTTTAATGTTTTCCTTAAATGGTTGTTGGCAAATTACCGAATTGGTGTTTAGTTTTTGCCACTCATTTAGATCCTTGTCGATGACAACGACGATGATGATGACGTAGTTTTAAGGGTGCTCAATTACTTGGTCATCAGCGTCCTTATAAAAGGGATCATGGCAAAAACCAGAGATAAATTTCAATATAAAATAAAAATACTACTGAAAAGCAAATATGTGTAAATGTACCAAACATAGGCACAAAAGATCCCTTTCGGTCGAAATTTTAAAAAAATTATTTTGTTGTTTAACGACGCTGTCAATTGCCAGGATCACATCAGCGTCACCGGTGTGCCGGAATTTTGTCCCGCAGGAGTTCTTTTACATGCCAGTAAATCTACTGACATGGAGCTGCCGTTTTTAAGCACACTTAAAAACCATCGGCCTGGGCCGGATTTGAACCCGCGACCTTGGGAACAGTAGGCCAGCGTCTACTGTTCCCGTTAAATCTCCCTCCGCACATTGTCATAATCACTGTCAGTTAGCCAGAAATGGCTAAATATGGAGCGGCTTGTAAGTGCCTATAGTCATTATGAAACCACGTATCAGGTTTCACATTAGATGGCACGACGATTACTGTATTACTAAGTAGTTAGTCCACCTAGGATGTGCGAGAGCGATGGCAGAGATTTCCCAAACTTGTAAAACAATTTCTCTGGCTTTTCAAATTATTTTTTCAATTCAGAAAAATAATGGTCTGCCTTTTCATCATAAAATGTTCCTAAGAAGTACGATTATGCTTGAAAATCTAAAGAGAAAAGGTTCGTGTGATGTCACATATACTAAACTTGTACGCTTAAAAATTCTGGCTTCTAAACATATGTAGGTTTCAACTGAATAGAAACTGTGTAGACACAAACCCGTGGAAATTTGGAACTGAGAGACCGTGACTTAGGGACGCCGTGACCGAGTGGTTAGACCGTTCGCCTATCACCAAGGCGACCCGGGTTCGATTCCAGGGACTTGCATGTGGTATTCGTGGTGGACGAGGAGTGTGGGCGGGTTTTCTCCGGGTTCTCCCGCCACTCATTCCACCAACTCTCCATCATCACCTTTCCATTCATCCATTTCGCCTGCATATCATATCATCCTCTCCCCCACTCTCATATCTTGTGTTGGGCTGACCGCCCGCTTCCAGGTGTTCACTGTGTCCGGTACATAGGTTCCTGTGCTCCCCGACAGGCGCCTGACCCTAGGCATTGGCTTGTAAGTCCTCCATACGGGGAGGGTAATCAGAAGAAGAAGAGATTCTGACTCACGTTTTCTACCTGATCGATGTTTCGTTACAGACCACTTCATTTTAATATTTTAGTATTTTGAATTTAAAATTTATGCGATGAAAGTTGAAAATGCTCATACATGGTTGAATGTTTTGAGAAATAACTTTGTTGTTGTTAACTAATGCTGGATTTCTGACAATGAAGTCATTAATCCTCTTGCTCTCCAATATTTTTCACTGATGGATGGGGCACTAGAATTGGCCGGGCATATTTGAAGGTGGTCTCGATCCATTTCCTCTTGCAGATCACATAGAGGACAGAGTGGTGAAGAATATATCCCAATTCTGTTTAAATGTTTTGCCAATCATGTCCTGTAATCAACCTGAAGGTTGCAACTGCTGTTTTTCGAGGATACTGAGGAATCACTGTTTGAATGTTTGGTAGTTCCCATCTTTTATTCCTTGATTTTTCATAGTAATATTTTGCAATAATTTTTTTGAATTCAGAGTTGACTAATCTTTTAGCTGCATAAAATGGTAAATTAACTATAGATTTTTGTACACCGCTGGTACCCTTTTTTGCAAGAAAATCAGCTTTCTCATTACCACTCAGTCCACAGTGAGCCGGTATCCATTGAAAGACTAAGTGTTTTTGAAGTGCTGTTAGATGGCTCAGCATCTTCCAACATTCTATAATAGTTTGGTTTTTTGGTGATAACTTGGAAGTAATTGCTATAATTGCTGCCCTGGAATCTGAGAGAATAACTGCTTGCTGAAAATGTGAAATTCTGTACAAAAGATTTTGTAGGGCCATTCGAATTGCTTCAATTTCTCCATCAAAGTTAGTAGTTCCATAACTTAAAGATTTGTAATAGGAAAAGAGGTGACATGTGACTCCAGCACCTGCTCCATCTTGGTTTGATATCAATGATCCATCAGTATAAATATGGAGCCACTCATGTTCTGGAAATCTAGTATGGATTGTCTCTAATGCCAATAATTTTAGAACACTAGTTGGAGTATCACTTTTTTTAACTTCTTCTGTCAGGTTTGAGAAATAAGAAATAACTAAAATTGTGTCAACCATTATGTAAATTGAATGGAAATGAAATAAGTTACTTTTTTCGCAAACTAATGGCTAACTAACTCTTCAAAAAAGCCTAGAGTTAGCCATAAAAGGGCTGAATTAGCATTACTGGTTGACTTGCAAATCAAGAGTAAATTCTCCGTACAGGTCAGTACACTGCGGTCAAACGGGTTGCGTTTGTTGTAATGACGTTTTGTCGACTGCTGTTTCACGGTATAAATAAGGGTACTTCCATACTGGCACACTTTCGTTAGCATTCACAACAATCAATCATATTGCTGAATATTTTTGTGTGTTTATCAACATTTAGGTTGTGTTGATCACAAAACTGTGTAGTTTGGTCACGGTCTCTATACTCCATCCAGCCTTAGATCCCTCCGCGATAACCTGGTGTATTAGCTGCAACTGAAACAAACGCCACGTGGACTCATGCCTCGTGTTTATGATGCAACAGAAGACATTTGCATGGGAGTTTTAGGAATAGCTCTGCTATCGAATTACGTTCAAGTAGCCCTTGCCAGGGTTAGCATACATCTTGAAAACACACAGATAATCGCCAGTATTTACAGTACTATATTTTGTGCTGTGCTTTGGTTTCGGCGTATCGCGGGTTAGTTGTTGATGGCTTGTGTTTACATCAACACAATAAATCATTTTGCTAATTTTAAATGTCACGAGAATGCTTTAAGTTTAAAAGCGAAGACATTTGATTGATTTACGTTTTATGGGATGGAACATGTGTCATGTGTTGCGTTGAGGAATGTTTTACATGTGCACCACTAACGAGACACTGGCAACATGAGAGTAGGTACGCATATAGTATCATGCCTGGAAGTACCTACTCGTACATAGCTTGAAGCTTGGAGGAGAAGGTGGGTAGTGAACGTTGCCCTTCCTCCTTCCCACCAAGGTCAGCATCGTATCGTCATCGAATAGCACCTCTAGATACATACATATATCACTGTATATATGTAGGTGCATAGTAGTTTATCGCTGTGAAATCCGGATATAGTAAAGTAGATCATTGTCAGTAATTGCTACAAAATGAAAAGAAAACATTAGATTACTATAGTGTAGGTATAAGATGTAAATCTCAAGAACCTCGAAGAGGAGCTGCGGCTCCCTCCCCCCCCCCCCCCTTGGAAATTAATGAATTTAATGTGCAATAACTATTAGAGTATTATTTTAATTTTCATGTAAAGAACCATTTTTGTTCAGCTCTAATTAATACAGTTATCCGCAATAAATACTAAAGCTTTTGACAACAGAATAATGAATTAATATTGATTGCTAACTTTCAACATACGGCGCCCCCCCCCCCTAAAAAGTCTGCCGACGCCCATGGTTTGTGTTAAAAATATATATTTGTAATAAGTGAATAACACGGATTTTTCATGTTCAGTAGTACAGCAATGCGTAATACGTTAGAGTATCAATCACTTTACATTATTGTAAACACTATAAAGTGACTGTAAAAGTACAGGTACTCAAAAATTACACTATTTTCTTGGAAAAAATTCAAGTATGGTTCGTTGATGTTCATAGGAACGAAAATATCATTAATGATTTTTTCTCGATTCTTAACTATCGTAGATAAAGCAGATTTGGGAATTCAAAACTGCTCTACAATTGCAGCTATTATTTTATTTATTTGTTGGTACTACGGTCCACTTCATCTAGAATCTTAAGCTTTACCTGTACATTTCGACCTGTCGGTTTCCTCCTTGTTATGTTTCGCCAGCTACCGTTTGTACATTTTTATTCAATATTCTAATTCAACTTGGCTACGACTAAAACAACACCTGGCATCGAATACATTTCTAAATGTTAATGCACGCATTCAAAATGTAGATATCGATTCCTAGATCGGAAAACAGGAAGCGCACAAGGCAGAGGTACTTTAGGAAATCCTTTTTCCAAACATAGTCATAGTGACCGTTGTATGGCACTAATTCTTTCGTAATCAACCCTTTGCTCGACACTAAGGAACTAGCGTAGTATTGTTTTAGTACCGAGTTTTTATTTATGGACGCTCTCTGACTGCTATAGTTCTCAGCGTCCCCTTCTATATGCAGTGGTATTCAACCTTTTACTCCACGCACCTCCAAAGACAATTTTCCATTTCAGCCTAGCCCTAGAGTTATCCTTAATTCAAATTATACATCAATATCTAAAATAGATGATAATATTTATAACTTGTTTAATACTCCATAAAGAAAGATTAAATTAGATTAAATTTTACCTGTCACCTAAGAAGTCTTTGCGTGCCCCTGGGGGTACGCGTACCCCAAGTGACTATCACTGCTATATTGGGCGTGAAACACCGCTTAATTTTGCTCATAGGCCTCTTTATTAAGCTTAAAGTTGTTTTACGTGCCGTAAATGTACGACACGGGACCATCAGCTTTATTTCCCTTCCGAAGGAAGGTATGCTAAGGATTTTTACGCCCGAAAAAATCCATTGTCCTCCGCCGGTTTTGAACCCGCGACCTTGGGAACCAGACCACGGAAGACGTCTAGGAATCAGGTAGCATGGAGGTTTCAAGGGATAGGGTTGTTCTACGTCGAAAAGCTTTCAGATTCTTTAGAACAATTTTTTCAGGCACCACATATGAGCCCATTCAACGCTTAAGAGGAAACGGGAAAAGTCAGTGGTGGACAACAATGTATTCTTGGTTCATGCTTTTTACGTTTTCAGTATTGCAACACAAAAATTCTGTTCCAATCTTTTTCATTACTGTATATCTCCAATCAGACCGAATTAAATCTTTTTATTTTTAGAAAGAAAAATGAAAAAGGAATGATTCTGCATTACTGTATTTTTCATATGCAGTGTAAAGCTTACACCAGCCAAACATTTGAATTTATGCTCATGTTTTAGAAAACTGAAATCTATATAATTGGATCTTGAACGTGGTTTACAGCGTTCCCACCTTTAGTTATGTTCTGGATACAGTTCAACACGAGTGCAGCTACACAGCAATTTATCTGTTATTGCTCAGATATTGCTTGCTCATCCGCACTCGCAAATACACCCAGTAAGAAGTGAACAAATGCTATAATTTGTTTTAGACAGTCGTTTAATAATGGCTTTTATGTCCTCGTTTTAGTACCGAAATTCATAGATATTCGCAATTGGTATGCTTAAAAATAAGTTGTCATGTCTAAAAATAGATGGTTTTAAGCAAGCTTATTAGAAACAATGAAAAGGCAAATTCTAACTACTTATTTATTATACATATTCACAACACAACTATTCAAATTGCAATGGAGATTTTATCCATATAAGACAAATTTAAGTTCTGCATTAAATATTAAATCTCATTCTTGTCCTTAGTGATCTTCACCTTCTTGGTTCTATTTCCCTTTTCCCACAGAATTTCTACTTTTTTGTGGGATTAAAGTAAAACTTCCAGAGAACGAATCAACAATATTTAACTCTCTATAGAATATAAACACACATATTTTTGAGCAACTGTTCAAAAATCTGGTATAAAACATTAAAAATTAGCATTTTAAGAGTTCGGCGTGTTGTCCACTGAGCCGAAGGTTCGGTTGTTACATAAATAGGTAAATATTAATTGTTGATTATCTCGCATATATAATTGTTAGGGATATTACTGCAGATATTTGTATTGGCAATTCAGGACAATGTAATGAACAGTACATCACAATTTAATTCTTTTGCATACTGATAATTTTAATTAATACCAGTAATATGTTTTCAGATTAGTTAGTAGCTCCAAGTGCGCGTGGCACACAAGCCATACGTGCCCCGAGAGCGCAGGAGGGGTAAAGCAGCTCGGCAGTCGAGGTCACGGTTCTTGCGTATACAAATATTCATAATTTGTGTTACCTGCATACATCAGTTACTTTCATACACGAACAATGGTGAAAGAAAGTTTAAATACGTTTAATTGCGGATTTAATGACCTTCCTTGCATTTCCAATACATTCATGGTTTTTTTTATAAATGTGTAACTGTTCGAATGCTTTATGCAAAGCTAATGATTCCAAAATACCTGGGCCCACAATAAAATTAAGTAATTGAAGTGTGAACACGTGGGAGCAAAGCGGGTGGTCTATACTGACAGGGGTTCTTTTCGTGGCGCAGTTACGACCGTACAGAAAACATCAGGTAGTAAATTATATGATGCGTGAGTGGAAAAACTGTCATACGGATAAAAAAATAACTAACACACTGAAGTGGATGCACATCAAGGTACCAATTATCAAAATATTTAACACTCCTTACAACCTTTACTTTGATGTAAATTAGTAATAGCAACCTCAAGTAATTGTATACAGTTTTGCTTGAAATAGATCTTTAAAATAACTTTCTCTAAAAACGTCGTGTGTGCGTGCGTGTGTGTGTGTGTTTACCTCCGAAGAACTCTAGATCGAATCTAGTAGGAGTGAGCTATCTGGATACAGTTTTCTATCGAAGTTTGTCCATATAGGTACTCAGAAGACAAATGTCAATAACTCTCAGCCCTTTGGTTCTATAAATCATTTAAGCATTCATTTTCTTTTTATTTCGGTCGCTGTTTCTACAGATCTGAGTTATTAAAAAGGTCGTACCTAAGTGGATAATGTATAGCATCGACCGTTTCCAAAATTTTCATTTTTGTTTCAATTTTCCCGATCTGCTGTAGTTGCCGTTTCTTCTTGCATGAGTTCACGATAAACAAAAACCGATAGTTGAACGGTGTTTCGGGATCCCATTTTACAAGAGTATTACGTATGATATAGAAGGTATACCTACGAAACGCTAATGGATAGAGAAAGTCGTGTGAATGTTGGATATTTTTACTTACTCTAGCTCGCAAGTATGTAGTATATAGAGGAATAAGTACATACCACCCAAATTCGATACCAAGAATTCACCAGAAATACATGCTTTAAGGTCCCGTAAATAACTATCCTTTAGAAAAAAACTTTCTTTTTTTTTCTCTCTCTCTCGCTCCCCCCCCCTCTCTCTCTCACACACACTCTAAGTGAAGCATAACTCAAAAAACTCTGATGTGTTGCACTCACATGACTTTCTCTACTCTTGTACTAACCATTCTTACAAACCCTTATTCCATATCTTCTTTGTGTTAGTTGAGATAAACATTTGTAGAAATAGTCCTGAAGATGGCCATGGAGTATACAATGGCCGAAAGCTCGACCTTCTTAAATTTAACACGGCTGATCACCCGTGAAGAATTGATCGCTTATTTTCTTGTAGGTACAAGGGGAATATTGGAATACAGTAGGCTTTGAGCGATAGTCAAATCTTCTAAAGCTTTCAGATTTCGTTCTCTTTGCACGACTAATATATAAAAAAATGAATAACAATGTTTCATTTTTCGAAAATTTGTTTTCCAAAAGTCACACAAATAACAAAGAATATCTCCAAAATGGCTCACTCTACAAAAAATCATTTGGATATAAATTGTGTATTTTAGCAAGATCTACATTTTTACTTTCTCTAC
The DNA here is from genome assembly GCA_030765045.1 of Tenodera sinensis. NCBI lineage: Eukaryota > Metazoa > Arthropoda > Insecta > Mantodea > Mantidae > Tenodera > Tenodera sinensis. The sequence continues at coordinate 26,838,107 of CM060970.1, read as the reverse complement.
TGGTAAGTAGGGGAAGTATTGTATTCCACCCAAAAATTCGATGTGGAGATTTCACCGGAAATATATGTTTTGAGATCCCCTGAATCCAAATAAAGCATTTTTAGAAAACTGTCCGTGTGTGTCTGTGGACAGCATAATTCTGTGAATAGCATTCTTCATTATGAATGAATCTTGTATAATTTTAATATAAGACACCATACTGAAAATACAGATCTCGTTAAAATACACTATGTAAAATAAATTGTTGCAGTATTACCTAAGCATTTTCGAGATATTCGTTGCTCTTGGTTAAAATTTCGTGATACTTTTCATTTCTGATGTATTACGGCATAATTCTTCTGCTTTTTAGTGACTCATGATAATAATATGAAAATTTAGTCATCATGTACCTAGCGACCTACTTTTTAAACATTTGACTATCACTTCAGCCTCCTGCATCCCTTCTATGCCTACTAATGTGTGATACAGTTATTTATGTAAACGTTTATCTCAATTAGTGATATGTAGGTAGAAATATACAATATATGTACCTACGATTTTGTAAGAATAGTTTGCAGGAGAGAAATTAAAATAAACGATATTAAGTAGAGTGAGTCAAGTGAAGGCAACCTCTGGCTTTCTTCTTCTTCTTCTTCTTCTTCTTCTTCTTCTTCTTCTTCTTCTTCTTCTTCCTTTTTTGTGAGATTTAAAAACCATATCCTTATTGCACTGAGTCTTTGGATTGTTCAAGGTTTGAACGAAGTGATTAGGTCTAGTTTATGATTTACAGATATGCGATCTGCGCTGTTTCCTTGGGTCCATTATCCAAAATTAATAATCTATCTTTACGGTCACGGAAGTTCTTGGTCAAAACGGCAGGATAAAATAAATAATTAAAATTGTACAAAAAATGAGATGAGCAATAAAGTGGCGTTCTAATCTTCTTGTTACTTAGTTTGAGCGATAAGGCAATCAGGTTTTCTACGGTCACTTCCGGAAGAACCTGACCAAGAATTGAACGTGGACGCCTACTGTGTGAGAAAACGTGCGGTTGGTAGCGGGAACTTCTTGAACACAGAACCGCTTGTTCGGTGCCTGTACTGGACTTGGGAACAACATTGTGTTGTTTTTTCTTTGTTCTCGGACAAGAGGCTTTGAAATTTTCTGGAGAGTGTAGTTGTTCGGAAACATTGAAATCGGCGGCGAGGCGGAGGAGGGTGTGCCCATCTGGTCACGTACAACCAACACGTATTGCCTTTCCATTAAAGACTCACGACCTGGAAATTAGCCCATAAAATACTATCCATTTATTAGAACAAAAAATGTACAGGTAGGGAAGAGAAAACAGGAGAAAAAATTCTAGAGGGGAGGTAAAGATATTACTTCTCTAAAAAATAACTGCTGCAAATGACTGCAATTATTCTGTAGGTAAGAAAAGCTTTATACTTTACCTCTTTTGATGCCATCTTTTGATTGGAATGTCAGTTATATAAAATGCGTTTTAGTGCATAAAACGAAGGAGTTGCTGAAAGGTTTGATGAAAGCTGCTTTCTCAACATATACATTAAAAATCTGATGTGTTGCACTCACATGACTTTCTCTACTCTTGTACTAACCATTCTAACAAACTCTTATTCCTATATCTCCATGTTAGTTAAGATAAACATTCGTACAAATTATCTTATTGCTTATTTCCTTGTAGGTGCAATGGGAATATTAGAATACAGTAGGCTTTGTGCTACAGTCAAATCTTTTTATGAGATTCCGTTCTCTTTGCACGATTAACATATTAAAAAATGAACAACGTTGTTGCATTTCGCTAAAGTTCTAAGTTTTCCGAAACTCACACACACAACAAGGAATATCTCAGAAATGGCTCGCCCTACAAGAAAATTTATTGCGACATAAATTGTGTATTTTAGCAAGATCTACATTTTTTGTATGGTAGGATTTGGTCTATCTCTAACGGTTTACCAGTTATGCAAAAGTCGTCCAAAGTAAATACGACTACAGGGGCTATAGCCAGAAAATTCAAGATATACATTTCATTTTTCATAAAAATATCTCAAACATATGACATTTTAATCAAAATTGTTAGAGCCATTTTCAAGAAAATCAAAATTTTCGAAAAATTTTCCATGTAAAGGGTAGTGTAGGGTGGGGCTATTTTCTTCAAAATCTTCGTGTCGCATCCTTGAAAGATATTAAACTTAAATACCAACTTTGGTTTCTAACCGACTATTGGTTTTTGAGTTATGCTGTCCACAGATTGAAAGACTGACACACACACAGACACACACACGGACCTTTTTCTAAAAATGCTTTTTTTTGGATTCAGGGGGCCTCAAAACATGTATTTCCGGTGAAATCTCGACATCGAATTTTTGGGTGGAATACAATACTTCCCCTACTTACCAGTAGAGAAAGTAAAACTGTGCATATTTTTAACTATGCTCGTTTTAGAAATTATACGAAGTAGTACGACGGCGACACTAACATTTTTTAGAAAATTAAACAAGGATTAGTTTAAAAAAAATAATTTCATTGTTTTTCAAATGACTCCCGATTAACATCAATGCATTTTTGCATTCGATGAAACCAGCCCCTAAAGCCAGTTCCTGACACACTTTAGAAGCCACGTTTTAATAATGTTCCACTGGATTAAAGTAATCGCGATTCTATGCGTTTGCTCTAATTTTTGCAAAACAAATCACAAGGTGCTGGGTCAGGGCTGCACGGAGGGGCAGGGCATTCAGAGCTATTTAATAGTTTTGTATATACAAAGATGCATTGTCATTGATATAAAATTATTTTTCCTTTCAGACGAAATTTGCAGTACACGGACATTTGTGTACCGATTAGCAGTAACGGTACGTCTGTCTTCTAATGCTATAGCAGCAATATGGCCCATTTTAGAAAAAAATTAGTCACATTTTTTCACAGCACTACGAATTCGTTGGACTTTTGTAGGCTTGGTAGCTCAGCGCAGTAGTAGAGCTGCTGTTTACCAAGCGGGGAACCCGGGTTCGATTCCCGTTACCGGCATGGGGATTTCCTCCCGCTGGGAGACCTGGTCCAGGTTGAACTCAGCCTCGTTAGGTCCAATTGAAGAACTGCTTGATTCAAAAGTAGCGGCCCCTGGTAGAGAAGACCGCATTACCGGCCAGGAGGGACTTTTTTTTTTTTTATGATAGTTTCTCGGGCTAACAGCCAGGTCAGATTAATGCTCAAAATGGTCCATAGAGCTTTAAGTTACTCGACATTCGTCTTCTCAGGATAAGGGAAAACCTCGGAAAAAACCTTATCCGGATAACTCACCCTAAGCGAGATTCGAACTCGCGACCTCTTGACGTGAGGCAAACACGCTACCACCACGCTACAGAGGCGGTCGGGGAGGGGGGACCGGGATACTACCACATCCCACCTCTAGTACTGCAGCCCACTCATGACGCCTGTGGTGGGCAGAGGTGGGTGGACGCAGCGGTCGGGCGGTAGAACTTGGCTCGGTTGGGCTGTAGTGTCACCGGGTTGCGAGTTTTGTAGGTTTAGGTTCTGTCTAAAATATTCATCAAGCAATTGACGTTTCTTTCCAGCAGCACAACAATCAATGCCTAGATTCATCACCAGGAACGATATTTCAAAGCAAATTTGAAGTCGGCCTTGGAACTACCCCGGAATGTTTTCGCAACAATCAGTAACTCTTACTAGTCATTCATCATCCTGATGATGGGAGAGATGCACACTCCCGAAACGTCGATGGCTCTTCATGGCTCGAAGCCTGAGAACATCTTGAATATGCTCGTCGTCAGGAAAGCTTCAAATCATACTTTAATCAATGCGTTATTTTTGATCGTGAATCAGTTTATGTGGAACCCATTGGGAACAAAGTTTTCTCGCGTCCCACCCCTACAACAATGCGAATATGTTAATCAGTAACAGCAGTTCTTGGACGTCCTTCACGAAATTCATCACTAAGAAAAAACCAAACTCTTTGAATTTTCTGTATCAATTATATGCTTGTTGCCCTAGATAGGGCTTCAGACGCCAAATGCATTTCTAAGCCAATATTCGCATTACTTAGGCGTTAATGACGATATAAAATCGTGAAAGAGCATAACCCAGATGTGTTTTCTAGTTAGATTCATTTTTGGGCGAACACAAAATCTTTAAATGATGATAATTGGCATAAAATTAGAGCAAATCGAACAAAATACACGACAATCAATTCTTAAACATTAGAAAGCAGTTGTCAAATATAAACAAATTTCATTTGTTTTTAGAAACATAACATTCTAAAAATGTCCATATATAGTACATAGTATAATATAAATTTCATATGAAATCATGACTATTATGAGTGAATGGTAGAAAATTCAAGAACCGTCGGTTGCTCGGAATATGAATTCGCGACCAGCCAAATGTGACCCACAGAGTCATGCACCCAGTATCTGTGGTTAATTTGTCTTGCTTGTCGCAAACACGCGTGGTAGATTGGCATGGTTACACACGAGGTTCTACGGCCATCCTGCAATGACAGGAGCGCCTGAGGAAGGTATTGTTATTTCCAGTTAGGAGGGGGACTGCAATGGAATCTGAACCACGTGGTTTTCCGGTTTGCTTCACACGACGCGTGTGTGTACAGCTACGTCTATGCTACATACTAAACCTGCGAAATACACATAGAGTCCATTCGATCTTTTAATTATTGCCACAGTTGCTTTACACCGTGATCCAAAAGTAGATGTGAACTATTGACAATTTCCTTGATTTTACAGAGGCTGACAATGTTTAATCTTAATGCTTTCCATCAACACTGCGACATTGTTCAAACTTATTCATACATTCGGCAAAACACAGTAAAACAAATCCCCCTATGAAATTGAAATTGAGTTTTTATTTATGGACACTCTTTAACTGCTGTGCGGGCCCTAATGATCTAGTTGTCGACGGGCCCTTAAACCCAACTCACTCACTCACTCACTCACTCACTTAACTGCTGTGGCTCCCCCCCCCCCCCCCTTTACCTGATTACCCTCCCCTTATGTAGGACTTACAAGTCAGTGCCTAGGGTCAGACGCCTGTCGGGGAACACAGGAACCTATGGACCAGACAGAGTAAAGACCTGGAAGCGGGTGGTCAGCCAAGTATCAGGTATGAGAATGAGGAAGAGGATGATGTGAAACGCAGGCGAAATCGATGGTTGTAAAGGTGATAATGGAGCAATTGATGGGATGAGTAGCGGGGGAAACCGGAAAACCCGGAGAAACCCCGTGCTGATGCCGCTTAGTCAACCACGAATAGCACATGTGGGTCCCTGGAATCGAACCCGGGCCGCGTAGGTGGTAGACTAACGCTCTAACCGCTCGGTCACGGCGCCGCCTCCACGGAGGACATCCCCCTCTGAAATGAACATTCTTAGTTCGTCCACTGGACAGGGTCTTCTCTCCAAGACTTATCCTGCAATAAGTTCATAGTAGTAGTACCCAACCGTTTCTCATAGCTAATGATGTCACCTTGTCGCTCGATCACACCTCCTTCGTTTTGTGCACAGAGCATTTCCTCTTCACTCGTTCAAGCATTACAGAGGTTAGTTTTTGAGTCCCATGAATGCGTCATAGCTCGGTGAAGAGCAGGTTGAGGCAAATCGCCAAAATGAGTGTGTGTGTGTGTGTGTGTGTGTGTGTGTGTGCGTTCGTGCGTGCGATCGTGCGTGCGTGTGTATGGGTGGGTGTGTGTGTGAACAACATAACTCAAAAAATCTGATGTGTTGCACTCACATGATTTTCTCTGCTCTTGTACTAACCATTCATAAAAACTCTTATTCCTATAACTTCTTCGTGTTAGTTGAGATAAACTTTTGTACAAATTATTGTTTATTTCCTTGTAAGTACAAGGGGAATATGTGAATAAGGCGGGCTTTGAGCGATAGTCAGATCTTTTAAAGCTTTGAGATTCCGATCTCTTTGCACGCTTAACATATAAAAAAATGAACAACGATGTTCCATTTCAGGAAAGTTTTAAGTTTTCCGAAACTGACACAAATAACAAGGGATATGTCCGAAATGGTTCACTCTACAAACATTTTATTCAGATATAAATTGTGTGTTTTAGCGAGATTTACATTTTTTGTACAGTAAGATTTTGTCTATCTCTTACGGTTTGCGAGTTATTCAAAAGTCATCCGGAGTAAACAGGAGTACATAGGCTATAGCCAGAAAATTCAAAATATACATTTCATTTGTCATACAAATATCTTAAACATGTGGCATTTTAATCAAAATCGGTAGAGCCATTTTCAAGAAAATCAAAATTTTTGAAATATTTTCCATATAAAGGGTAGTTTAGGGTGGGGCTATTTTCTTCAAAAACTTCGTGTCGCATCCTTGAAAGACATTAAACTTAAATACCAACTTTTGCTTTTAACCGACTTTTCATTTTTGAGTTATGCTGTCCACAGACTGACACACACACACACAAACACACACAGACCTTTTTCTAAAAATGTTTTTTTTTTTATTTAGGGGGTCTCAAAACGTATATATCCGGTGAAATCTCGACATCGACTTTTTGGGTGGAATACAATACTTCTACTTACCAGTAGGAGAATGTGTAGACGTGACGCGAATGCAGCACATTAGATTTTTAAAATATGATGTGCCTAAACTTAATCACATTCAAATTTACGTAAATATCGTTAAATATCTGGCAATTGCTTATTTGAACATGCTTCTCTTCACTATCCTGGGAACTACCTTATATTTTTAAGGATTTTCCAATAAACTTGGTACCAAATGGTACATCTGTTGACATCAAATACTGCATTTTATTGCGGCAGAAGAACATAGAGAAGTTGTGTTAGAAGTCTGAATTGCGGAGCTCAGGATAACACTGAACTATTAGTGTTAAGGAGCCGTTTTGTGCTGCTGTGATTAAAAGTAAAGTCTGTTGCCTTTAGCATGTAATATCCACACTGCTCGTAAGCCGCGGGTGTGCATGTACTCGTAGTTCCCCAGAGGTCAAAGAGTGAGAGACTATTCGTGTTGTTTTACCATTACCAAGGTAACACAGCTCAGCTGGTTGAAGGCCACCAGCCCTTACCGTTCTTCTGGGTATCAACTATTCTTCAACACTTCTGACTTTTTCTTGCATTATGCTGTCGCTTCAAAATCTAACCATTCAACTTCAGAATCTTTTTACTTTCTATACTACGTATAGTAAGTAGAGGAAATATTGTATTCGAACCAAACATTTCGATGTCGATATTTTAACGGAAATATGTTTTGAGGCCCCCTGAATCCAAAGAAAGCAGTTTTAGGAAAAACTATGTGTGTGTGTGTGTGTGTGTGTGTGTGTGTGTGTGTGTGTGTGTGTGTGTGTGTGTGTCGGGGGGGGGGGGGGGGGGGGAGGGTGCCTGTTTCTAAATACCGTAACTCAAAAACGAAAAATCGGTACCAACCAAAGTTGGCATTTAAGTTTAATATCTTTCAAGGATGCTGTAGGAAGATTTTGAAGAAAATTCCCCTGCCCTAAACTATCCTTTACATGGAAAATTTTCGAAAATTTTGATTTTCTCAAAAATAGCCCCAACGATTTTGGTTAAAATGCCATATCTTTAAGATATTTTTGTGACAAATGAAATGTACATTTTCAATTTTCTGGCTATAGCTTTATGTACCCATGTTTACTCTTGATGACTTCTGCATAACTGGTAAACCGTAAGAGATAGACCAAATCTTACTATACAAAAATGTAGATTTCGTAAAAACACAATTTATGTCCAAATGCATTTTTTTGTAGAGTGAACCTTTTCGGAGATATTACTTGTTATTTGTGTGAGTTTTGCAACACTTCAAGTTATCTGAAATGGAAGATCGTTATTCACTTTTTTATCTCTTGGCCGTGCAAAGAGAACGGAATTTGGAAGCTTTAAAAGATTTGACTATCGCTCCAAGCACACTGTATTCCTATATTCCCCTACACCTACAAAAAATCAGCAATAAGATAATTTCTGCAAATGTTTATCTCAACTAACAAGAAATGAAAGTCATGTGAGTGCAACACATTAGATTTTTAGTTTAAAACTCTATTTAATGTCACCTAACAGCATAGGCGACATTGCGATGACTATTTACATTGTTAGAATGTTAAATACTACAGTGGGTTCGTAGATCCGTCGGACCGAGCGAAGACCGGGGCGCTGTCCAACAGAGTTACACGTAAACCACCGGCAAGTCATGGGTCGGAACACTAACTACTGTATACTAACTTACATTAGACCTACCTGCATCACGACAGATGTTAAAACTGATGACGTTCAATGCGAAAAGATTTTCTATTTCTCCGAAAAGAATTCTAGTTTACCGAAAATCCCCATATTACTATTCATGAAGTTCTGCACCAAGCTGGTGCGCAGCGAGTGCGCGTAGAATTATCGGTCCCATATTTTACGACACATGTTTATGTAAATTCTATTTTTAATAATATTTTTTCGGCAACTAACAAGAAATGAAAGAGTTAATTATAGAGTTAATTATAATTATAGGGCAGACTGCTGCGAATTCTATGTGTGAATTAGGAAGTATGTATGGTGACAGAATAATTAGTCGAGGATTGTGGCCACCTTGCTCCCCTAACCTATCTCCATGGGATTTTTATTTAAGGGGAAGATTAAATAATAAAGTGTAAGCATCAAATTCGCACACGTTAGAAGAACTGAAGGATAAAATCACGAGAAAAGAACAGGAATTAGCCAACGTAAACTTTTGCGAGTGAACCAAAATTGTTTCCGGAGATATAGGTAATATATTCCCATCGAAGGTTGTGATGCAGGTAAGCGTAATTTGAGTACAGTAGTTAGTGTTCCGTACCTATGACTTGACGGTTGTTGACGTGTAACACCTGGGGAGGACGCGCCGGTCCTCGCCCAGCCCGGTGCTGCCGTGGGGCGGTCCCGCTGATCTACGAACGCACTGTACCAAAGTTTAGACGTCACAATATGTCTACAATGTAACAGAATATTACCATGGTATACAGTAATACAACATACAGCCATGTATTAAGTTGCACATAACAAGTTTACAATAAAGTGGATAGTTTACAATCTTTTAAGAATTTAAATAATGTGTTAGTTTGATCGGTTCATTCATGCTGCCTGCAGATCTGTAGGAATTTGGTGGTTGATGCTGTAGCTGGAGTAGTAGTTACATTTGGTTGTGATGTGTTTGACTGTCGGTCTTGTGTTGCAATTTCCACAAAATAGAGGTTTCTATCTAGATTCTACTCGTGTGTTAATTTATCTGGCCATTTCTTACCTGGAGAGTAACGACTGAGATTTTTATACAGAAGTAATGTATGAAATTTAACTTCATGCAATTTGTTGTTCTGGTTTCTTTTCCAGACCAGTTGCATTTCCACTGCTATACCAGTTTTTTTCTTAATAAACAGCATACCTTTTTCATGTTGGAGAAAATAAACTGATGGTTTTCTAGATGCTTCCTTTGCATCTTCAACTCTTTTTCATTACCCTGTAAATACAGATGAGAATGTATCAACATTAGTTATCTGTATATTCCATACCTTTTAATGTCTTTAAACAGAGATTAAAACCCTCTTATAACGTGAATATTTTGCACATTTTAGCTTATATTTAATATCTTCCTAGGATTTAGTTGCAAATTGTTCACTGAGGAAGATGGTGTAGGGTTCTGGTAATTTGTATGACACTGTGTGTTCTGGAGATATTACAGCACATCCATTTCCATAACGAGGCTGGGAACCATCAATGTAGATTTCTGTACAGCCTTGATTATGGGCGTTTGTTTTTTTTAAACAAGCTTTAGTAAACAGTTCTATTAACTTGATTTTTGGTGAATCGAGATATTTCCCAATTTACTTCTGGGGTTGTAAGTCTCTATAGCGGGATTTCATTATTAATGCCCCTGATTATTAACAATGCAAGAGGAATCCTATTATTTGAGAGAGCAATGTGATCTTTAATGCTGCTATATTGAATCCTTTTGTTAGTGAGCTTATAGACGGCCGCGTCGTAGCTGAGTGGTTAGACCATTCACTTCTCACCAAAGCGGTCCGGATTCGATCACAGGTGACCGCATGTGGGATTCGTGGTGGACGAAGCGGCGCTGGGGCGAGTTTCCTCCGGGTTCTCCGGTTTCCCCCGCCATATCATTCCACCGGTGCTCCATCTTCATTCCATGTATCATCAGTAGTAAAAGAGGGCGTTAAACACTACCAAAAACCAAACCAGACATACAATGCAAAATCTGCTCATTTCAGACCGTAAATATACGCAACTGGCGCTGAATTCCAGATGCGTTTATTTTTCATAGAAATAAGGTAATAGCGCGCGTTTAATCTATTATTATGGATATTTTGGGAAGCTTGTTTAAAAACTGTAAACGTCTTTAGGCTCTCTTTATAAACTACAGTTAATTTTTTATTGGCTTTACCCAAAATTTGGAATGTATTGATAAATTGCCTTCAAAATTTTAACTGCATATTGCTCTTGTCTTAAACTGCCAGTTTTTAAGAAGCTCATTATCCTTCATTTTTTACATCAACAAAGTTTTACAGTGTTTCATAACTTTTCTTCAAACTCCTATCATTAAAACTTCAACTCAATTTGTGCAGTGATTTGCCTAAACATAACAAGGTTCTCCACTCTTTTGTTCTGGTATCAACTAAATTTAAAATTATTCCATTCGTTCAAATTAAGAGCGCGCGTATGTGTACGCGCGCGCGCGCGCGTGTGTGTGTGAACTAGTTCCAGTTATCACTGTCACTTGAGTTCCTTCGCGTTGTACGCATGAAGTAGCCTCTTCTTCCGGACAGGTCTCTCGTTGGAGAGTCGAACACAAGACGACTGCAATCACTTGCGGTTACGCTACTCATTTTGTGTCGCCAAAGCAATCACAAGTTCGCTCGGAGAAATGCTCTTTTCGTCGCAATAGAAACACGCTAACTTGCTCACTCAGTAACTCACTCACGTACTCATTGCCAGACACTCGTTTCGTCGAGAGCACTCACTTATTCAACCATTGAAAATTTCCACACAGTTCCAACGTTCGAGATGGAGAAACATCCAGAAGTTTCTAGTTGTCTGGCGATAGTGCGTATGGTGCTTACGTTGGATGAACGCTCTGCTTATCTGTTTACGTTTCCGACTGCCCAGCGCCGACCTCCCAATAACCCTGAGCCATAGCCACTGAGTCATCGCCTAAGCTCAGCAGCAGGAACCTTGTGATTTCTTGCATGGTGTTGTCTAAGTCGTAGTATGCGACGGTTAGAACGATGCACTCTGTCTTTCAAAACATCATAAATAAAAATCGCTACTAGTTAGGCTGGAGGTACGAGAAGCCGACAAATCAACATATAATTCCATTATAAAAGAACTGATTTCATATAATGATTCGCTAGCCATGTGCTGTTGCAGAATCTTGTTGAAATCAACGTAGATTTTTTTTCTGTCAAGTGACCAAAAATGCTCTTAGTATTAGTCGCCGATATCGCTCAGCATTAATTGTTTAATTAAATAAAATGGCCTGCGATCCCTTTTGTATTTGCGATTATGTATACGTATACAAATACGAGTGGTGATTCAAGACACAACCCATCTGTGCGGCCCACAGACAATAACGTATGGAACAGAGACTATCAATAAACTCAGCTGCATGTTAGAAACACCGACTTGTGTAAACCGCGCTGCAACACGACGTTGGGACTTAGAAATATTCTGCTCTCCTAATGCGCTCAAACATTTCTTCCATGGCTGTACCTTCAAGCGAGAATTGGTGGTAATTCCCACTAGATGGCAAGGGAGTAGTGGAGTAGATAAAGGCCGCGATAGAGTTATACTGTGATGTGACTCTGCATATGATTGCGCCATTTCTCCTGTTATATTCTCTCGAGAGTGTGAGTGTATATACACACACAGACACACCACCAATGACGCCTGTAGTGGGCAGAGGTGGGGGACGCAGCGGCTGGGCGGCAAGCCTTTGCCCTTCATGGGCTATTGCGCTAGGTTTTTTTTTTTTTTTTTTTTTTTTTAGTTATTTAACGGAATCTATATTTGTCATATAGTAAAATTTCAATTTATTACGATTTACTAATTGTCATACAATAGTCATTCACAATGAAGAGAACTTCAAAGGCTAAGCCCAGAAAATTTAAAAAATATATTTTATTTGATATTTAAATATCCTAAATATGTGGTATGTAATAAAAATCGTGTCATTTTGAGAAAATGAAAATAGTTTCAAATACTTTCAATGTATAGGACAGTGCGATCTTGGGGGGGGGGGGGAGGATTTTTTATTGAAAATCTTCGTGTCCCATCCTTTGAAGATTGATGGATTACATAGCGGAAGGGTTCCACACTGATCACGTTGACTCAGGTATTTTACGTTAGACTCCGGGCGGAAGTGATGTGATGATAATACCAAACGGGCGGCCGGAAAGCTACAAAGAGGAATTCACCAAGGGCGGTACCTACAAGTTTTCAGGTAATTCTTCATCTTGATGTGAGGTTCGCGCACATACCCTGCCATCCAGGTTTTACTGGTGGTCCTCTAGGACAGACGACCGCAACGCCACTTCGGCACCGAGAGCGCATGCACCGCCATGGAGAGGCGTCACCCTCACAATGCGTCCGACCCAGAACTCTAAAAAACCGGATGGAAATGACATGAAATTAAATTAAAGGACAGGAAATTGGGGGATGTGTAATTATGCTTCCCAGCATTCGCCGACCTGGGAAAAGCCCTCAAGAAAACCCATGAGTCAGGAAGATTGACCACAATCCACTACCTCCCGAATGCGAGCCTCAGACGTTATCGTGTAGCCATCTCGCTTGCTATCTTTGGAAGATGATGCAAATGCGGTATTTATCGCACCTTTCGTTTCTCATTATGATGTTCACAGACACAGACGCAAACACGAAGCTTTCTCTAAAAATGGTTTTTGGAGGGTTCAAGTGCCTCAAAGCATATTTATGGTGAAATCTCAAAATCGAATTTTTGTATAATCTATCTTAGTGTATACCAGGTGTTTAAACAAAGCGTCTGATGTTGCAACAGGAGTTGGTATTGGTCAAAACTAGAATAAATGTTCCTGTAAACATGTGTCCGGGAACAAATACCGGTTGAGATTTGAGCTATTTTACTTGTGCTGAGTATTTACAGCAGACAGTGGACCTCATTCAACAAGTGCATTCTAGGGAACACTTTGCGTTACAAACGGTCAACGGAACAATTGTTGGGTAAACGTCCATAACCACGAAATAGGAGTTGGAATGATTCCTGTCATTCTGTCCTCTGGTAACATCTGCGTGTTACGTCAATACAGAGGAAATACCTGCCCCATGTGGTTACCATGCGTTCTTACACATGCTTCAGCTCTTCAGAACTCTTTGGATCACACCTGGCTGCTCTCGGGATTTGGGCACATGCATTAATCACACGCTCTTGTAATGTACGCACATTGTCGATAGGTTTGGCATACATCTATGCCCTTAAATGGCCCCATAGCCAAAAATCCAGTGGTTGAGGTTGAGGTCTGCAAACGGAGAGACCATGCTACTGAACCTCTTTCTCCATTCCATCCATTGGATGAAGTTCGTTGTCTGGTGTAAACATTCAACACAAGTAAAATGGCTCATATCTCAACAGGTACTTGTTTTCGGACATATGTTTATAGGAATATTTATTAGGTTTGTCAAATCGCAACTGTTGTTGCAATATCAGACACTCTTTAAACACGTAGTAAAGAGGGTTTAAAAAGGAGCAAAAGAAAGAAAAAAAAAAAAAAAAGAAAAGTTTGAAAATGCAACCTTTGTCCATCAGAAAAATTAGTGCTTTTCAATGGCAAAAAGATGACTTTTGTTTTCCAGTATTACGCTATGTACGTATACAGTAATAAAATACTCTCTACATCCCGGACATCCCAAAATAAATGCAAATGTTTGATATGACGCTGGAAAGCCTTCTCACCAGTAGGTTGTTACAATGAACCGGGTCTGGAGATGCATTATTATAAATAGAATGGAGATGCTGGATGGATTAAGCCTAACATTTATGTCCCCATAACTCACAATATTTGATTCGTTTGTGGGGATACGTGCACTTACTCGTCTAGGAGAGTGTAGTGAACACAGAAGCTCATAGCCAGGACCCTGGTAGCCGGCGCAGAAATTAGAGAGCAGCCAGATACGGCAATTCATGTTGATCATTCGTTGGTGAGATGCAATCAAGGGCGCATTCATATACTACGTCACGCTCTAGGGGGGGGGGGGGGGGGGGAGGTTTGTCTAAACGTGACGGAGCGTGACGTTGGGGGGGAACGGAATTAGCGCCGTGGTTGCTCTCCAACACAGTCCCATTTCGTTAAGACTGTACATTTCCTGAGTCCTAGGATTTCTAGAATATTCGCAGAAAATTCGAGCTATATAGTTCGTTAGTAAGTATGTAAATATCTTTAAAATATACTATTTTAATCAAAATTGTTGGAGCCGTTTTTGAGAAAATCAAAATAACAAAAATGTACATATTATATAAAGGGAAGTTGGAGTTGGAAGTATTCTTCTTGCAAATCTTTGTGTCCTATCCTTGGAGCATGTTGAACTTAAATAGGAACTTTCGTATTTAAACAACTTTCGGTTTTTTTTTTTTTTTTTTTTTTTTTTTTTTTTTTTTTTTTTGAGTTCTACAGTCACAGACAGACAAACATAAGACACGCACCTTCACAATTCAAGTGAGTCGTTGGGGTGAGGAAGTCCCGCAAGAGAAGCCTATCTTGACGAAGGCACGGCGATGTGACAGTGAACTAGTTCACATTAGTGAAGTGACAGAGTGAACTAGGAGAATGCTCGGCAGAAATCGAATGAGATAATCCAGAGACAAATGGCAAAGTTGGATAAAATAATCACAATATTACGTGAGAAGACAGTAGTCTTAAAATGGATAACAGTGTGTGACATAATAAACGAAAGCTCTCAAGTCCATGAACAAAATTTGGAGCTAACTTATATTTCCGCTACCATCAATAAACGCTTGTGTTGAATACGTTCATTGTTTAGTACTACGAGGGGACTTCAAAAAGTAAGCTACACTAGTTGTCCCACGCTAAGACTATCACGTAACAAGAACGGTGCATTGTCAGATTAGAGTTCATGTTCCGAAATTGCTGCAGACAGAGTTCTGTTACGGCACTGATAACAGGGGATCACAGCGTGCGGGAGAAATGGCGCATAACATACTCCAACGTTGAATTACGCGGGACGATACTATTCTTGTTCGAATACGTTGTTGAACGTCAAATTGCGGTATAAGTACCAAATGCATTGTCGCGTGATACTGATCGAGAACGCAGGCCAATTTGTATCAGCAACCACAGATAACAATATGAACCTTAGACGACAATTTCTAGATAATCGATCAATGAGCTCATGTGTTCATTCCATTGTCAGATTTTCCAAACTGATGAAGTTCACACAAGATCCTCGAATGCTTCCGTAGTACCAAGGAGCGGATTTCTAACACAGAAATTAAACGACAGGTAGAAGGTTCAGACAGTGGTTTAGAGAGACTTGCAAGTATCTTGAAAAATAGTATAATGTATCTATGCCTCTTTGCAGTATAGTAGAACATTCCAAAATTGACATGGCCTGTTATAATTATTTGTAACTTACTTTTTGAAGTCCCCTCGTATAGCAACTAATCCAAAGTTCGCTCCTAACCACTTACTCATTTTCCTGTCTCTTAGTATCACACAGAACATTTCCACCCATTTCGTAAATATCGTGTATATGTTTCACACAAATTCTCCTCTAAAATCTTTCCAGTTTTATTTGGTATATTTTGAAAGCAAGTGGCGAACAAATGCGAGTTTAGCATTTATAATCAGAATGCGTTATGGTTATTTAGTGATGTTGCTCTAAGGCTGAAAAAGAAGACTGATGAAATACTGACACGAAGCGGTTCAGCTTGAAGGTGAAAGGATTTGGTAGCTGTCATGTTTCTCTTCATCTTCAAAAATATGAAAAAAGAAAGTGGGCTAGTTCACCGTACGAATTATCGCGCAAGAGGGCCATCAAAAAGATTTAGTAGCGGCAAGTGAGATCGCTTTACTGAAACCGGCAGAATAGCTTCTTTCCACCATATCACGTCTGAAAGCTATTAAGGACCCATCGGTTATAATTTTCAAATAATGAAGTACTCACGCAATACTATTTGAAGAATAACGGGCAAGATTTAAGCTGAAAAGCTATCCTTATAGTTACTGCCTATAAACTCAACAAAATGCTGTATGCCTGTAATAAACGGCTATAGGAAAACGTGTCGGTGATTTTTCTCTTTTATGATAACGACAGACGCATTTGACTAAGAGCACATTATTTTGAAAACGTGCTATTTTAGAAACAGTGGAAAATACTCTGTTCCCGGAATTTCTAATAATACTTATCTAAATAAATTTCATCCCCGTTATCGTTACATTGAACGCAAAATTTGAATTTTGTATGTCTCATATTTAAGTGCCAAATGAGTCAGTCACCCTAGTGTTTCTATGTTAATTTGTGATACCTTCTGAGCGACGCTTGCACCTTAGCGACTTAGCTTGAAAAAGTATAAAATATTTGAAAATTCAAACCAATAACAAAAACTATCTCGGAAAAGGCCAATGCTAGAAAAGCTTGAATAAATTGTGCGTTTTAACAATAAATACATCTGTTGCATAATACGTTTTTGTCTAATTCTTAAAGTTTTATCAGTTATATAACACTACACAAAATTCACTCAAAATGAAGGGATTTTTACAAAAAAATCGGAGGTATACATTTCCTTTGTCATGCAAATTCTTGAAATAGTATTTTGCTCAAAATTGTTTTTCTATTTTTGAGAAAATCAAGTTAGCTACAGTTTTTCCACATAAGGGTAGTTTTGTATAGTTTACCTAAAATATTCGTATTGAATCCTTATAATGTTTTCTTTATTTACCTGATTAGCCTCCCCTTATGTAGGACTTGCACCCCTTAAGAATTACAAGTCAGTGTCTAGCGTCAGACACCTCTCGAACCTATAGACCGGGCAGAGTGAAGACTTAGGAGCGGGTGGTCAGCCAAGCACCAAGTATGATAGTGAGGAAGAGGATGATATGAAACACAGGCGAAATCGATGACTGGAAAGGTGATAGTGGAGCAATTGGTGGAGTGAGTGTCGGGGGAAACCGGAGAACCCGGAGAAAACCCGCCCTGACGCCGCTTCGTCTATTACGATTACCACATGCGGGTGCCTGGGATCGAACCCGGGCCACCTAGGTGGTAGGCGAACGCTTCGTATAATATGTTGATCTTAAATACCAAATTTGGTGTTTAACGGACTTCATTTTTGAGTTAAGCTCTTCACAGACACATGAACGGGTAGACATACACTAGGTCCTTTTTGCACATTTGTTAAATCAAGGACCTCACAATGTGTATTTTTCGGTGAAATCTCGGTATCAAATTTTTGACCAAAGTGCAATTCTTCCACTGTTTACTATAGGCAAGAAGTAGATAAATTGAAAATGACTATTAACGGAGCTCCATGACTTTAAGTTCACTTTGGGAACTCGCACAAGCACATAGGCATAAAAGCAGTGTTCTTAAGATAATAAGGAAGTTACATTGCATAAAAATAAACTCAAACTGATAATCTAACCCGAAGCGACAATTTGATTAACTCCGCAATTCACCCACTAAACTACAGAAGCCTCACTAGAAAGTGCTTGTTGGTCTCCGTGGTCAAGACGTAATGTGCTAACCCCTGGTTTCTGAGGTCGCAGGTTCAAACACAGGGAAGGCGGTGAGTTTTTTCGGTCGTGAATATCCTTAGTATGCCTTCCTTCGGAAGGGAAATAAGGCCGGTGGTACCCTAGGCTATATTTATGGCAAATGATGGAGCCTTAAGCTAGATAAAGAGCCCTCTGAGCAAAATTAAGCGGTCTTTCACGTCCGATATAGAATAGGACGCTGAGAATTACAACAGTTAAAGAGTGTTCATAAATAAAAACTCAATTTCTCAATTAGAAAGTGCTCCAAAATAAGTACAAGGAACCGGTTCCTTGCACACGAACGGAAACTATATCTGTGTAATGAAGGAATCTAATTCCTAGCTCAAATGAACTCAGTTCGTAACCGGAAACGGAAATCAGAACGATAAATTGAAATACATGTATTAGAATTTGAGCATTCACAGTTAACGGGAATGTTTTCGGATTACGGGAACGGGAAAGATTTTCTTAAATGTTAAATTTTTCGTTCCCGGCAGTGGCAAGTTAGATCCATATTGTGCATATTACACTCTTCATTGTAGGAATGATTCGAGGCGGCCATGACATGAAACTAACCTTAGAGTTCTTTCTGGTCACAAACTGGGAAAAAGAAACCGGAGGAAATTCCGCTAAATGTCCATCCTGACTCCCTCAGATTCACAGAACGTTGCTATTTCTGGTGAAAGTGTCATTCATTTGTAGCCTGTTTGTATGCAACTCAAAATTGACTTTGTGTTAGTTAAAAAAGGAAGAAAAAATAAAAACCTAGAAAGAATAACAAAAGTCATCAGACATTAACAAGCAGCTTTAATGTACTCTATTAATAAAAGAATGAAGCTTAGTAGCACACAAATCGGAATGGTATGGCCAATGCGTAAAAATGGACTTTTCCCTTTGCTATTGACCTGTGCTCCCGTTCTCGTTCCCGGTGTATTGTGAACAATGTTGCACGTTCTTTTGCTTTCCGTTCGTGTGTCCGTTCCCGGGTTATTGTGAACCAGACTTTTTCGGGCATGGTGTTTCTGTAAGAAACATCCGGTTAAGTCTTGAAGAGTGAGGAGGCAGAAAGCTATCCCCATACTACGGATGTGAGAAATGCTTCATGTCCAAATGCACCATTAAACGTTATCATCTTGGACCATGTAGGTACATTATATGAACGTTATAATTAACGAAAGGTATGTGAAGGAATAGATTTGTATTTAGGTGCTAGAAATGTAGCAAGGGAAGTAATCACGGCGCTCTTAGAGGCTGTCCATTGTATTCCAGGGCAATAAAGTTGTAGGTCTAACAGAGTGGAGCGTATTAAAGACGATTACAACTGGTTATTATTTAATAGTCCTAAACAAGTATTGAAATTAATGACTGTGGTTTATGAAGTAGTGTGTATGGAAATGTCAGGCAATATTGTGTTGCAAAATTATTTGAGAATTCCGGCCGTGTGTTAGAACTTCATGGACTCTTTAGGCTGGTTCACAACCCGTGAACGGACCAAAACCTACTTCCTAATGCCCTGCGAACGAGAAGGGTGATGTATGTATATTCGTTGACCATGACGACTGCAATAACTCAATGACAACTTGCGGAGGGGAACTGCGCTCCTCGACCGAAAGGCGATTTTTTGTGCCTATGCCCCTGATGGAGCATCCCCCTGGAGGATGGATGAGAATGGTGGCTGGAACTATGCCACGGCAGAGCAGGTGACAGGCTCCCAGTTAGAAGCACCCCGACGCAGGCTGGCTCAGCCCGGTTCCTCTCCCACCCTTTCGGGTTCGTACTCCCAAGGGGGACGCGGGACTCGGAAACCGGCTTTCCTCCTCCCTCGGGACGAGATTTCCAGATCACATTTTTTTCCCCTGCATGCTACTGCGACGCTCGCCGACGCTTCCAGTCCTGAAAGAAACCTAACGGGATGAAAGATGAAATTAAATAATGTAACAAAATGGAGGGAGAGGAAATTTGGAGGATGTGGAAATTCCCAGGATTCGCCTGGCGACCCGAGGAAACCTCCGAAAAAAACGCATGGGTAAGGAAGATCGGCCACGGGGATCGAACTCGCGACCTCGAGAATATGGGCCACAGACGTTACCACCTGAACCATTCCGCTCTGTATATTGATAGCAAAATGAAAAGTCGATTTTGCGCATTAGGGTGTTATTTGTTTTTAACACATGAATGGTAATTTTTTCACCTGCTTGCAATTCAGCCAATATAGTGATGGTTCGCTAACTTTTCTAAATCAGATCCATTACTATTTCTTATTCCTGTAGTTGTATCAAGCTTCATTCCTTTATCAATAGAGTACTCTCGCACACTTTATCTTGGGCTCTGAGTTGGCGATGTTGTCGATGTTGACATGTCTTTTGCGCAGTCGTGCCTAAAATTATATCATAGAAGGCCGCGAGTTGTAATTTCCGCAATTGTTTTCTCCAGGTTAGCCAACAGCTGAAGTAAAAGGCTAAGCACATGACTCGTTTCACTATTTATAGGAGTTCGTGGTGTCTACAGTGAAATGCGAAAGTGGTAACACTTGAATATGAACAACGATGCTCAGCCGTTACTTTGATAAAGCACAAGCCTTCTTGACTCGGACCGTTCATAGTAATAGATTTCAGGGCTTAAGATAAAGTGTGTGAATAGTACATTAAACTTGCTTGTTGTTACTTATTGTACTCTGTTAATTTCTATCAATTTTGTTATCATTCTTTGCTATTTTTTATGCAATAGCCAGTACTGAGTTGCATACAAGCCAACTACAATGGATACTATCGGGATAACGAACTTGAGCTATATAACTGTCCGGAATGATGATTTAAAGTCAATTGTCCCGTATTCCATTTTGGATTTGAGACACTTGTTATAACTTCTAAAGCTGACGCACATAGAAACATTTTGTTGCATTCCATATCATCCTCTTCCTCGCTATCGTACCTGGTGGTGGGCTGACCACGCGCTTCCAGGTGTTCACTCTGTCCGGTCCATAGGTTCCTCTGCTCCCCGACAGGCGTCTGACCCTAGACACTGGCTTGTAAGTCCTACATAAGGGGAGAGTAATCAGATAAAGAAAAAAAGAACGTTGGTAGTAAGTTGGATAACAATTTTCCGTACCACTTATTGGTAGGAGTATCCAGAGCTGGAACACTAGACCGGTGTGGCTAAAACTGCGTATCCAAATATGAAATGTCAATAGATGGTTACTCAACTCCTGTATAGATTTTGCTATTATTTTACTTGATCCTTCTGCAACGTTTTCGACTTTGTTCTTTTAGAAGGTGAGCAAACTTTATGATTGATGATTTTCTGCTCACTAACATTGTGGTTATGGTCACTCACGCAGTTTGTTATTTCATAATTTGCATTTCATATTGTTTTCTCTAGACATCTTCCATTTGTACCCCGCCATCTGACTCTCCCATTCAAGTACGCATACACTTTCCAGAACTTTTCACCAATAAGTCTCTTCTACGATTAACACCTCTTTTAGCGAGCTCCATGCCACATGTATGTACTCGTATCTCGATGGAGTACTCAGCGTGTAAACAAAACATACAGAGGGCGCAACAATGGAGGCACTACCAACATAAGGAAATAAAATGCAAAAATAAGTAGTTCTGGATTCAATCGCAAGTGGCTCAAAAAGCAATCTCATAATTATCGTCATTAGTTACCTGATCTTAAGTATCCAAAATTGTTGCTGAAATCCATTGCTAGAAAAGTCTACGCTCAGTGCATATGAGGGAATCAGGACGTACATTTGGTGGAATTTCTTCCGGTTTCATTTTCGCAGATTGCGATTGGAGAGAGCATTAGTCGCTGTTTCATGCTACTGCCGCCTTGAGAGGTAGAGTATGTACGGAGGGGATTCCGCACTGAGCCCAAGCAGGCTATTGTACGTCAGATCCCTGGGAGGCCTGAGGGAACCCGGGCGAGCAGCGAATCGACGTGAGGATCCCTAACATGTGCTGGAGATTCTTCATCTCAACACCAGGTTCGTCAAGCAGTCACCAATCGTGGCCTTCGACGGTGCGCCCCCTCCCCCCGGGCACGCTTGGCAACTACAAGGCCACCCATGCACTAAGAGGAGCGGTTACAGTGCGCAAATCCCCCACACGGCAGCACTAACTCGAGCACCGCCAACACTTCCAACCCTAAAAGACGGATCGAAAGGAAGGTGAAATGAAATGGGGGTACGGAAAATTCAGGTTATGCAATTATCTTTCCAGGCATTCGCCTGGTGACACGTAAAACCTCCCGAAAAAGTAACCATGTGTCAGGAAGGTTGGCCACGGGCATCGAAACCACGACCTCCCGAATGCGAACCGCACACGTTACAAGGAAGGAGTCATCTCGCTCGATTCTTCCGCCTTGAATAATGTCTACAGTGAAGATTCTAATATGCCGTACCCGGGAACGAGAACGAGGAAATTAAACCTGACTACGTCTTGTTTCCCGTTCCCGGGACCCGGGACAACTTCCCGTTAATTCACATTGTAATGCAACTTTGTCGTTCTCGTTTGGTTTCCGTTCTCGGTTACTGTGAAGGCTAGATTAGCATTGGCTGTAGGGTGAGCCCAAGGAAATACCTAATGGAGTTTTGGTTGAGGCCATTACTAGGTATATTTCCAAGTTAGTCTCAGCACTTGTTTACGACCGACATGGCCGTTCCATTTTTTGAGAAGTCTATTAACAAGGTAGATACAAGGCACATGAAATGCCATCATGCACAGCAACGCTCGCTGCTGGGCTGATAGAACAACTTTCCTCGGAAATCGTGATCGCTGGTGTTTTGCCCCACCTCCTGTTTATTAGAAACAGAACCTGTACAGAGTGCGAGCCTAGCAGCCGGCATATCTCAATGGAGCACCTTTGTCTACTCATTACGATCATGAGCTTCGACATCCATCTTTTTTCTGTTCTTTGATATTGTTCTTATCTTAATGAAACTTCATTCGGTGTGTCTGTTTTAATTGCAAACAGTATCAAATAAACTTCCATGGCAACTTTAGTAAGAACATAAGAAGGTTCTCATTCAACTCTACCAAGTAATTGGTACTATTAATCTATTATTTAGCTGCTATTTTGCTCAAAGTATAATCTTAAAGGAAGATATAAAGCCGCGGTTCGGAAAGTTTATGGTGTAACAATGAACGAACAAGCTTTTAGGTTGAAAATTTTTTCTAATTGTTAAAATCTACATTGCAGTGATCATCGTCTCAACATCAACTTTAATTCAATTCATGAACCTGAAAAGAGTTCATTTACTCGCTTTCTAGGTCTTCCTACATCTCATTTTTTTTCTAGGTCTGTTGTTGATTATTTTGTTTTAGTAGTCTCTCATGGCCATGTGTTTTTTCGCAATTCTTCCACTGTGTTCCTGATTTATCTATTACTGCAAACATTTCAAACGTTACCTATGTCTTCTTTTTAGGTTTGTCCTGCTTTGTGCAGTTGCTTAGCATTGGCCAGCATTTCATTTAAGATGTTATGTACTTCTTTTAATTGACCTGTAATGCCAAGGGTTCCAAGCCATACAAAAATGGGGCAATAGTCGCCATCGCGAATGAAAGTGAATGCACAGTATCAAAAACTTTGCGAGTCATAGACACACAACAGTCATGTGATTCCTGGCCAATCAACTTCAGGAATAGTTTGCTTTAGAAAGTGTTTGTGTGAACTTGTTTGCTATTCAATAGTGAAATTTGGCAATTCCGAGCTACGAATCATTCCTATTAGGACAGAATCTGGTGACAGAAACTAAGGTCAGATGCGTAATTATGTAGCACTAATATTTAACGATTGACCGCCTCCGTAGCACAGTTGGTAGCGCAGTTGGTAGCGCACTTGCCTCTGGCGCGGAGGACCCGGGTTCGATCCCCGGTACCAGCATGGGGATTTTATCCCCTCTGGGAGGTCTGGCACGGGGTGCACTCAGCCTCGTTAGGTCCCGGGGGGACCAATTGAGATGGAGAAGTAGCGGCCCCAGGTTTAGAAGACCGCATAACTGGCCGGGAGTGCTCGGGGCGCTGACCACGTCCCACCCTCCAGTACTGCACCTCACCAATGACGCCTATAGTGGGCAGAGGTGGGGGACGCAGCGGCTGGGCGGTAGGCCTTGGCCCCTTGTGGGCTGTCGCGCCGGGGTTAGTTAATATTTAACGATTAATGCGTTGTCCCGATTCGCCTTAAACTGGTACATTCTTGCGACCACCCCTTACTTGCAATTAATTATGTGCGTGACAACTGTCATCTACTGCCTTCTTTCCTGACGCAGACTATAATATTACACTGAACTGAACAATTTTAATTGTGTTTAATTTGTTACTTAATGCTTATCAGAGGTAAAAAAGAATTCAGTGTGACCCAAAATGTATTACGTATCGCAATTCTGTCCAAAATGAGGTCTACTGCATAAAAAAGAAACTACATTTAGAAAACACGCGCGCACCTTAATTAACAATGGAATGCCAATAAATAATAAATTGTGGGGAGACGAAGCAAGTGAAAACACAAATGTTGCTGGCTGTTATACTATTCATCATCGTCTTAAAAGGATGACATCTAGACCCATTCCATTCGCCATAAACTTCAATTCATTCGTGCAGTGGTTTCCTGAAATCTCAAATTTTAGTAGTTCTTCAGATAAGCAGCCATTCATTTTGTATTGATTTGAACCACAATTGAAATGTGTTGGGATTGTTTCATACTTACAGAGAGACAAAGCGACCCAACAGCTAGGAACCCTTGTCCATCTAAACGAGAAGAGCAAGGAAGACGATTGATGCCAGAGGTTTCTATGGAATCCCCTGATTCCCTGCATATGGAGACTAATTGCCAAAGACAGCTCTTCACGCAGTATGTGTGTATTACTTATCTACTTCCATTTATTTTGAAAGGGATCCAATAAGTAACCATGCTTAATGGGAACCGATAACTCATTCCTCAAGCCATCCCGATTCTTATCTCAGAGTGGAAACTGGTTTTATTCCCTTTTCTGTCCGTACATTCATTATGAAAGATAGTGTGCTTTAAATTGACTTGTAGAGTGGCTTAAGCGTTTGCACACGTATGGCCAATAGCTAACTTTTTCAAGACTATCGTTTTAGTATCAATGCTTTAGAATAATGCGCCTGTTACGATGTCCTTGGGCTCCCAAAGGACACTTTTTAATGCCTGCTAGCTAACCTCAATAAATATGGGAAACACACATCTGTATTTCTTTGTTTTTAAACTTGGAAATAAATGGATTTCCCTACTGAGCACTTCAAATTCTATTTCTTAAGCAAATGACCACATTTGATTTACCAAACGTACCTAATTCCCATAGTTGAAGTTGATGAAGAAGTAGCGAGCCTAGGTCGTGAAGGCCGCATAATTGGCCGGGAGGGCTCCGGGCGCTGACTACGACCCACCCTCCAGTACTACACCCCACTCATGACGCCTATAGTGCGCAGGGGGTTTAGTTTTTATGTAGTATTACTATAGAAAAACCTTAAACTGCTTATTCATGCCTTTTTATATTTTAGAGATAAAACAGTTAAGAGGGGTTGACCTGATAGCTCAGTCGGTAGAGCACCTGTATGCTGTGCAAGGGCTCCCGGGTTCGATTTTTCTCTAGTCAAGATTATTCCCTATTCAGCCCAGAGTGTGGAATTATGAATGCGTGTGTGATCCAACAACAACAAAAGTCCCTACATACTTCCATACACACAGATACATACCTGGCACACTTTATCTTCAGCTCTGAGATGGCATTATTATCGAAGACGTCAACATGACTGTTCATGTCTTTTACGCAGTTGTACATTAAATTATATCATAAAAGGCCGTGAATTGTAGTTTCTGTAATTGTTTTTCCAGGTTAGCCAACGACTAAAGTAAACGGCTAAACACATGGCTCCTTCATTTACTATTTACTGAAGTTCGCGGTGTCGATGTTGGATCTGCTTCAGGCGTTTAGAAGGTGTTTAAAATTACTGTTTGAGTTGGGTAAACACAAATATAAAACACAAAGGTAAAATTGTATGATAAACAAGAAATCAGAAACAAAGGTAACACGATACAGTGAAATGCACAAGTGGTAACACTGGAGTAAGGACAATGATGTTCAGTAGTTACTTTGACAAAGCACATACCTTCTTGGCAGGGACCGTTCCTATGTGACACTAGACTGCAGGGCTCAAGATAAAGTGTGCGAGTAGTATGTACGTATACAGGTACCCCACCTCCCCCCCCCCCAAAAAAAAAAAAAAATCGGCAACGCTTAGTGTGTTGTGCTGGACGGCAAATATTGATCGGTTTTGAAATAGGAACCCCTGTCCGGAAATGTACGATTTGGACGCTGTAGCACATCGAAGTGTGAGATAGGTGCACGTTCACATTTCGTCAATAAACCCAACATCGAGCTGCCTACATTACAAAAGGGCTTCAAACTGGGTACCTCCTAAGTCATTGCAGAGTCTGTATCGGCGGTGGTAGTTCCCACGCACATGACCCAACAATACCTGCGGTTGTTTTTGAAGATTTTCAATCGCTCCATGCACTCGAGCCATAACGTCCTCCACTGACATTACAGGAGGTCAAACACCATATTCTTCACACAATCCCACAGAAAATGGTCGAGAAATGTCAGATCTGGCGACTGTATTGGCCATGGAACTTGGTCTACCTCTACCAGTCCATCGATTTGGACATGCGGCGTTGAGGTGATTGCGTGCATTTACATTAAAATGTGCTGGAGCTCAAGTCCGTCATTTCCGCAGCTGTGTACTGGTACGTGTCGCACTGCTGTTAAAACGTTACTGTACTGGAAACTACACAAGTAACGCAGTAGGATGCGCACCAAGGACTCTGTGAAGGAATTTAGCGCATGCGCAGGTCGTTCATCCTAGTACACAGATGGCTAAAGGTTGCATATCTTCCGTATTAAGATACCAAAACGAATATTAATAAATTGTCACAACCGTTCATTCTCAAACTTCAAGGCTCTCCAACGTCTAAACCGTGCATTTTCGGACAGGGGTTTCTAATTGAAAACCGATCAGTTTGCCGTCCAGCACAACATACTAAGCGTTGCCGGTGCTTTTCTTTGGGACACCCAGTATACATACGTACATACCTGCACACAGACGCATGCATACATACATGCACTCATACAAACATAAGCTAGATATTTTGCTTATGAAAAAAATGAGTTTAATATTTGAGGTATGGTTTTACCTTTAAAACTGCCATTTAAATAGTCAGATGACAGTCATTTAAAATACAGACTAGCTGGAAATAACTTCTACATAATATTAATCTACAGGAACCAAAGTTTATTAATGTGCAGATATTTTAAAATCAATACTTTCAAGAAATTTCGACAGTTTTCGCAGGTTGACCCCATTTAAAACAACTGAAATTAGTATACGTGTTACTTGAAAAACTCATTTAACTGAGGCTTAACATTTTTTGATGCATTAAGAGGTACAGTTTTAGTTTTCACTTATTTTGAATATGATTGCATTTGTATCACGATAGAGTCCATATAATCCTGTGTACCGGAAGTGATATTTTGAACTGCAAGGCGTTTCCTCGAATTCTGCAATTGTTGTGTCCGTTGACTTCCTGATATATGGAAGGTTGACACATGATCTAAGTTCCATTTATCTTTGTCAGTTCTGTACAGGAGAGTATCGGGTTTCCATCCCCAGCAATCTACAACAGAGGCACAATTTGGAGAACCCAAAATTCTGGTCTATCAAGGACGGATATTTGGCTCCTGATCAACCAGTTTAACGAATTCGATAAGCAACCAGTCAGCGCCACGATGTTGGAAGAATGTTTATATCTTCAATTAGTGCAAAACGATAGTGGCCAAAACGAGTCTGGACGGAATGGTGCGATGAAACCTTTTCTCGCAGTGACGTGAATCATACGAATTAGCAAGTTATTTGTTTACTCGCCTACAAGATCTTAAAAACCGAACTCAGTATGATCACACCGATAAGCAGGAATAGTGAATACAAATCTTGTATTTAAAAACGGATGTTGGTATGTACGAAGTTGATAAACTCCAACACCGGTCGACCGATCACCATGAAAATTGGCACACCTAAGTGCTCTTTCATGGAGGAGGTTTTTATGCGTCCATTTTACTCTGCAACGTATTATATTCACACGCTTTCCGTTACTTTCTTTTCTTTTATGTAACACATTCATATGTCCTTGTCTACTCGTCCTTTAGCATACAGATCGTACAATTTCCTATGTGTTTGAAATAGAAATGCAACGTATTACATTATCACGGTTTTCTCTACTCGCTTTTCTTCCTGTGGTATTTGGGCTGTTCAACAGTGCTTTTTCAGTGTCTTCCCGATGTTTTTATTTATTTTGTTTATTTTTTTACTATTTATAGGATCGTAAGCGTTTTAATCAACTCTTTGTTTAAATGTATTAAATAATGTTTTAAATGTCTCTAAAGAAACACAAAGCTACTGGGCAAGTGACCTATGACTTGAACTTGTAGGGCTAAATTGTTAAATCACGGATGACGGACAACGCCGGTTGTTTCAGCTAGTATACTATATAATTACCACAGAGTGAAATGACTCCGCGGTAACACTGGCATTTCGGACGTCCAGGCTTCGATTTGCATCGCACCAGCCACTCTGTCCTTGCATTAGTATTGCATTATTATCGGGTCGATAGGCGAAACTCTGGGATGGCTCTCCTTCTACTACGGATTTCCTATCCATCATTTCCTTTCATCTGTTTCAAGGCTGTAGGACCACACGATGGTGGTTGGGTATTGTTTGGCCCCGTCCTCCCTTTCTGGGATTGTCTCGTCTATTCTCGGGACCCTCAGGTTCCCGGTGGCTATAGATACCATGGGGTTCGGGAGCAGTTGCGTACCTACTTTGTTCTTCCTGAAGAATTGTGGAAACATTCTTCATGGTTGAAAACTCAGCGTGCGATGTAGAATGTTTGTGAGCTTCAATGAACAGCATGCAACCACTGGTCCTGGTACATATATATATACTTTTTGGAAACAAAATCAATACTTTCTGTTGCATCTTCTAGTGGCAAAGATTTAGATTCAAGGTCTCACTAGCTGCAGAAAATCAGCAAAGTTTGCCTTGATGAAGATGAGTGAAGCAGCATTATTATCGTTCCGAAGAGACATTTTGTCGACATCAAACGAATAAATGATATGATGGCTGCCTTCGGCTACGACATTTCTACCGTAAGCAAAACGCTCTATTGATATTAGTCGTTTAAGGATGGCGCCGTGCGCAAACGAGATTTTCCATCATGGCGTTACCTAATATTTGTAGTGTCACATGCGTTTATTCTGATTAAAGAGGATTTCACGGGCTATTCTACGATAGTTAACCATCTATAAGTATGAGGCCCGGGACTTAAGTTTCTCATGACATGGACCCTTATAGGGTACCTTTTTATATCAACTTATGTATTGACTCATGATATGGTTCAATTGTGTATTCCACTGTATTGAACTGAATAAATGAAATGAAAAGTACTTACAATATGGTAAGTGGCCATTAACGTATGTTATCTCATATGTGTTTGAAGTCTCCTTGTGTGGTTTACCGAGGGAAATGAGAGTTGGAGAATTTAATGTCGTGTTGGCACGTTGGCCATGGTAGTTCAGTGGTTAAAGCGGCCGGAAAGAGATCGGAAGATCCGTGGTTCAAATTCCGGCTATGGCATTGAATTTTTCAGTCTCGTTCTACTCTTCCCAGCCATGTAATAAGACCACTTCCACAATCGTCTATCTTGATTAACGTGAAGTAGATAAAACAATAAGCGTTTGTACGAAATTTGTAAAAGAGTAGAGAAAGTCATGTCGAGCAACACATCAGATTTTTACTTTCTCTACTGGTAAGTAGGGGAAGTATTGTATTCCACCCAAAAATTCGATGTCGAGATTTCACCGGAAATATATGTTTTGAGACCCCCTGAATCCCCCCCCCAAAAAAAAGCATTTTTAGAAAAAGGTCCGTGTGTGTGTCTGTGTGTCTGTCAGTCTGTGGACAGCATAGCTCAAAAACGAAAAGTCGGTTAAAAACCAAAGTTGGTATTTAAGTTTAATGTCTTTCAAGGATGCGACACGAAGATTTTGAAGAAAACAGCCCTACCCTAAACTACCCTTTACATGGAAAATTTTTCAAAAATTTTGATTTTCTTGAAAATGGCTCTAACGATTTTGATTAAAATGTCATATGTTTGAGATATTTTTATGAAAAATGAAATGTATATCTTGAATTTTCTGGCTATAGCCCCTGTAGTCGTATTTACTCTGGACGACTTTTGCATAACTGGTAAACCGTTAGAGATAGACCAAATTATACTGTACAAAAAATGTGGATCTTGCTAAAATACACAATTTATGTCTCAATAAATTTTCATGTAGGGTGAACCATTTTTCGGAGATATTCCTTGTTATGTTTCTGAGTTTCGGAAAACTTAGAACTTTCGTGAAATGGATCATCGTTGTTCATTTTTTTATATGTTAAGTGTGCAAAGACAACAGAATTTCAAACATTTGACTATCGCACAAAGCCTACTGTATTCTAACATTCCCCTTGCACCTACAAGGAAATAAGCAATAAGATAATTTGTACAAATGTTTATCTCAACTAACACGAAGAAGGTAAAGGAATAAGAGTTTGTAAGAATGGTTAGTACAAAAGTAGAGAAAGTCATGTGAGTGCAACACATCAGATTTTTTAGTTACATTGTTCACATACATGCAGACAGAGAAATACAGACAGACGTATACACACAGACACACTCCTTCTGCACCACAATACTGCAAGTACAACATAGAAATTAAAAATGATATGGTGAATTTAGGAATGTAGCTCTCATTTGTGGTGATATTTGTGAGTGTGCAGTGTCGGTCCAGGGTCGTAGCAAAGAACACATTTCCACAACTCAGGCGGTCGTCCCTGAATCCTCACGTACAAGCAGCTGCGGCATCTCTGTGGCTTAGTTGGAACGTTGTAGTTAGTAAGTAGGGTAATTATAGGGCTACTTGTGTTTCTTCTTTCTTTCCTTTTTTATTTCTGTTTGCTGAAGACCATTCACTGGCCAAGGTTTCCTGCATTTATAGCAGTCTTATTCAAGTGCACAGCAATACGAACTGCTAAGATATCACAAAACTATATCAGTCCTTTTGGTTATACTTTCTCCTCTTACCTATGGTAAATAGAGGAGCTATTATATTCTTCCCAAAAATTCAATATCGATATTTCTTCGAAAACGCTTATTTTGACATCCACTGAACCCCAGAAAAGCGTTTTAGAAAAAGGTCCATTCGCGTGGATGTGTATGAACATTGTAACTCAAAAACGGAAAGTCTGATGGACTCTAAACTTGGTATTCAGTTAAATATATTCCAAAGATGTGACTCCAAGGTTTTAAAGAACGTTTCCGCACATGAAACTATCCTTTAGATGAAGCTCTTCCGTTAGTTTTGAGTTTCCGAACGGTTTTGACTGCACCATCGGTTTAAAATACTTGCATAATCAATAAAATTAATGCATTAAAAGTTTGTTCGATTAGTTGGCGAAGTCCTCTTCACTCAGAATTAACATAGTATCATTTTGTGTAAGTGATAAGTTATAAGACATAAGTTATTACAGGAAAAATGTAGGTCTCATTTGGCATATGTCAAATGCATTTCTTGTGATATAAACCAAGATATTCATTGCTTTTGCTTTGAATCACATCATTCGGCGCTCTCTTAATTTGTTTTTTCCTTCTGTTTCTTGAAATTTCACGCACAGAATATGGAACTTCAAAGCCAATATATAGCGATCCGCTTAATAAATATTTGACTATCCTTCAATTTCCTTTACACCTCATTTACCTACAACGAAATTTGTAATTATGTCATTTTTTGCACATAACCATATTTCAGGTATTACTTGTTATTGAGTTGAATTTTCTAATCCTTTTCATTTCCTCAATTATTATTCATTATTTTTTTCCCTGGCCATGCAAAGAGAATGGAATGTCAAAGTCATCACATAGCGACTAGCTCTTAAACAGCTGCCTATCGCTCAAAGACTACTGTATTCTCCTATTTCCGTTGCACCTACAAGAAAATAAGCAATAAAAGCATTTCTATAACATGAAGTACATAGAAGAATATTCGTACAAAACCTTATTCTTCTATGTACTATGTTGTAGAAATGCTTTTATTGCTTATTTTCTTGTAGGCGCAACGGAAATAGAACACAGTAGTCTTTAAGCGATATGCAGCTGTTTTAAGAGCTAGTCTTATGTGATGACTTTGACATTCCATTCTCTTTGCATGACCAGGAGATAAAAAAATAAATAATGATTGAGAAAATAAAAAACATTAGAGAATTCAATTCAATAACAAGTAATACCTCAAATATGGTTATCTCCACAAAAAATATTTGACATAATTACAAATATAGTAATTGTTTGAGAATAAATGAAGTATGTGGGTACTAACACATGTTTTTCCAAGTAGTCCGTTATACTTTTTTTAAAGTTTAACGTCTTTTAACCTTTTAATCATCGGACGATGAATGAATGAAATGGGTGAAATGATGCTGAAGTGAGCCCAGGGTCCACAAAGCTTAAAGTTACCCGATATACGTCTTCTCAGAATAGGGGGAAACTCCGGCAAAAAATCTTAGCCAGATAACTTACCCTAATCGAGATTCGAACTCGGTATCTATAGAATGTGAGACACACGCTACCACAGAGGTGAGCTCCATGCTTCTTGTCGTGCTCGTATATATAGTCTTACATTTAAAGTGTGTGTCTAAAAGATTTAGTATGTTCACATCAGAAAATATAGAAATAAAATATATTACACAAGTGTGGAAAAACAATGTGCAGAGGAGTAGAAAGACAATACCAAACTAACATTTTGAAGTTAGGAGTAATGGGTCGCAACATAATTGAAATATCTTCATTTGCCGATCAAAATGAAATGCAACACACACGACAAGTGTGTACCTACTGTCTCAACTAATGAGTATTGGTACACAATGAGAAATTAACATTACATGCGAATACTGTACTGAACAAAATGGTATTGGCGTATCAGGCTGTAAGCTTCACTGCAAACACATCTAGTGACAGTAACTAGAGCAAGTGCATGCCACAAATAGGCTTCATAATCGGAGCCGACGAGCGGGCAAAGACGTTCAAGGCCCGGCTGCCTCGCGGGACCGCTCTGTGTACGTGACTTAACAGTCGAGGTGGAAGAAATAAAAGGGGTGACCAGAACGTTCTTGAGACTTGTAGCTGCGTCATTTACAGTGCGTGTGTGAATGTGGAATCGAGAAAGATCCGTGTGACGTCATCTCTATTATAAGGAGACCAGAGAAGCACGGAGTGAGTGAGTTTTAGAGTTGAGTTACGGACATGAGTCGGTGTGTGTGTGTGTGTGTGTGTGTGTGTGTGTGTGTGTGTGTGTGTGTGTGTGTGTGTGTGTGTGTGTCGCAGTAAGAAGATTCAACAAGCGTGGCGAATAATCCTAACGTCGTAATTAGGCTATGAGAGACAGAAATTGAATAGATTTCAATCCGAATGAATTTAGTGACAGTTTAATGTTAACGTGACGTTGCCAAATCTCTCTTGGTAATTAAACTTTGCATGACATTTTAATGTTAAATTGTGACTAAATTCATTCGAATTAAGGTAGAAATGCATTACAGCATTATTCATACAATGTTTGCGCGACAGTTAGTGAAATAATAAACCGTTTGTATACATTTGTCAAGAAGATAGATGACTCCAAATGTTTGATACAAGTTATTCCTTTTTCGGTGAAACAGTTCTTTATTGACAATAATTATATTGGACATGTTTGTTACACTCATGTAGAATCTCTGGTTAACGTATGGCCGAAGTAGTATTTTGTACCCGGAATTGGCCACATTTAGAAACTATTATTTTTGGTTTTTAATTACTCTACCTTAAGAGGGTTTATCATATATTTAGTGCTCAAAAATGAATATATTCTCTAATTTTGTGAAAATTATGCCCAATAAAAGTAAATTTGCAGGTTTTATTCACAAAATCTATTTAGGATGAACATTCGAGTTATATACATTTTTCGTAAATATAACTCGTGTAAATAAACTAATGCATACTTAATACATCGCGTTGTTTTCTGGTTTCGGATACATTTCTCAACTATTAGAAGTCACAATGATCTTGGTCAAATCTCGTTTGAGTCAAACTCTTTTGCCTGCTTGACGTTTTTATTCGGCGGTTTCCCTTATTTCTCAGAAAGAACACAGGATGTGAATATTTTAATTGGTATACATAAATGCAAGTACTATTATTACATGCAATAACGATGCTCTTAAAAAACAGCGCATTGCGTGAAATTTTACGTTATGATCATCGAAGGAAATATCTTCTAATGCTTAAATAATAAATTACATTTATTACTTTGTAGAGCACCGTTAAAGAGTCGGAGACTTCCCTTTTCAATTATCCTTTCCAGGAAACGAACTAACAATCGCCTAGTATAAAGATTACTTATTGCTTTGAAGCGAAATTGGAAAGTTTCTGAAAATTAAATTCCGCTATTCTGTAACTATACATCCATCGTTTTCCCATGGTTCATCTGAAAACATTTATAATGGAAATAAATAGGCTATCATTAAAAATTATTCACAATTCTGTGGTGGAGTCACGAACCTTTAAGGAATGCATATACATATAGATATTTTATGAGCAGTTTTATCCGAACTGCCTTAATTATATACATTGCTAGAATTTCCTCGGCTCACAAGACCCCATTAGCGTTCACTTTTTCATTTATTCTTTTTATTCATTAGTCTTCCTCAGCTGGCACTAGTGATGGCTAGCTATAATAGTGAATGACTGTTTGAAAATTATTGCTTCACTCTTGGAAACTGTGAATTACCCCCATTATCATTTGAAGTGATTGGTGATCAAGTTTGTCAAACCCTGTTAACAAACAATTGATAACTTCATTCTACTCAACTGCCGGAGCACATAGTTTGTCTCGATGTTTCCATCCGTTGTAAAGACGGGGAGAATAAAACACACCTTGCACACTGCAACCGCCTCAATTCAACCATTTTCATTTGCAGCTATTAAAGCGAAAAGACTGATGTAAGACAAACAAAATTACAAATTTAACGAATAATTCAGGAACATGTCACCGTTTGTATGATATAGGTGGTGTATACAATAAAATGATTACTCATGGGGAATTCGATCTACAAATCGAAATATATATTTCACTTTTACCAGTGCATTTTTACTTTCTCTACACTTACATATTAGATAAGGAGAAAGTATCTTATTTCACTCCAAGGCTCGATGTATTTCGCGAAAATACAATTTTTTGAGATTTAGAGAACCCAAAATTTGTTTTAGAAAAACATCCACGCCCTCGTGCATGCGTCTGTGTGTGTGCGTGCGTGTGTGTGCGCGCGCGCTTGTGAGGGGTATTATGCTCTGTGAACAGCATAATTATAAAATACTAATTTTTCCACTACTTCTTTACTAACCGAAATGACTTAAGATATACACCACTGAATGTTGCTTATGCATTTTGTATGCAACCGTGATCTTGATTGTATAATATGAAACAATTTCTACGTAAATATTTATCGTGATTAAGTAAATGGATACAAACTCAGTTCTTGTATCAACGTAACACACGGGACAGTAAATCATACCTAATATTTTGAGAGATAATGGTAATCATTAAAACAGGAACATAAACAGAAAAAAATATTTCGATAGCTATTAGTTTAAAATAACTAGTTTTTACTTTAAAATTGTGTAGTAACAAGAGATAATATTCCAAGTATCGAAAAAAAATTAATTTTTGAATTTATAATACTGTGAAGCGGAGGAAGGAGGCCACTGACGCTAAATATGTCCTAAAGTTCGTATATTTTACCAAAATATTCACAAAATTTCGTACAGTAACAAGAGAAGCTCATACTGTTTCCGGCTGGAAGACTCTGTAAGCTGGTAACACGGCCATCTGTTCATCAAATTGTTTTACAATGAATGGGAGTTACATCGAGCATCTGCTATGAGCAAGCAAGTTTAGGATGCATCTTTGTTACACTACCTATGTGGTGAGCCCTGCCTATTCTTAGGGCTTTTCTCTTAATGATCTGTACAAAGATACCTATGTAGTGCTAATAAGCAGAGGATCTGAATTTGTTACTTATCAGATTGTGTAATGAAACTTCCTTACAATATGGAAAGCCTAAAAATGTATACAAAGTAGAGATAAGTATTTATTCATCTATAGTACTTCACTTAAACTGTTTTCCTTTCTCTTATTTATTCTTCTATATCTATGGGTCCGCTAATTTTAGTTTTTAGTGGTTATGTCTACACTAAACAGATCTTGAATATTTTATGATATCCTGTGATCCTTTCTGGTTAATTTGGTAAGAATAGCAGCGTATGGAAGGAAAGTGCATGTAATGGTGACTTTAAGAGGAAATGGGAATACCTAAGAAAGCTCTAATCCACCCATCCCTCCATTTTAAGAGACCTTCTTAAATAGAAAAAAATGTCAACAAATTAATCCAGTTTGCGCGGAGGAAGCTGCCAATCCAACGTATTGCTATAATCCAGGAGAATAGTGATGCTAGAGGTGGCAAATGCCCAATTACTGATATAACCATTATTTGAATCCAGTTCATATACACACACTAAGCTTAGCCTAACCTCGGATAAATGTCCAAACACCGTCATGGTTTTGCTGCAGCCCGCTACGACCTAACGCTTCCGCTCGCTTCATTCTCATTCTCTGTAATTTCTATCTCGCGGTATTGTTTGCTTAAACGTTGGCGGCCTTTTAGAACGAATTCCACTACTTTAGGATAGCCACAAAGTGTCCTCTATTGACCGACTCATGAATTAATCAGGGAAGATAAGCGTGGTGGTGTTTTGAGGATTTATCAAGACTACTTCAGAAATAAAATGGAACAGATTATATAAAGAAAAATTACTTTCTTATTTGTGTTTTTAAAGTCAAATCAACTTTGCCTTAACTCTTCAGATCACTCTTAATGAATAAACAATTGAATGTGTTATCGAATAGAAACTGTTACTAACAATGGGGATGAGAAAATAGTTATCAAAATTAAGATCATTACTCTTTTCTTAAGAATATATTTCGAAATTGGCCGTAATTGAATATGCATTGATTAAAATAAAAGCTTCAAAGCATTGAAGGAGTCAGTTGGTTTTGTGTAATTGCCATTGAAGTAGACTGAATAAAAATATATACCTACTGAGAGAAATGCAATTCAATAGTGATTAAAGGTTATTGACGTTTTAATCGATTAAATAACATCCTTACAAGTTTACTGTAAGATAAAATGATCCTAATTAGGATCCAACTAATTAGGATCAAATTCCTCTGGAATCTTCTCTAATTATTTCTTCACCTCCCCAAACTAACAGTGTTCTTATTACCTGTTTATGGTACTTTAGACATTTTCTCTATGTATTAATTCTACCGACTAATTTCAACCGTGTGCCATCAATATTTCAAAATTCTCTCCACTGAACTACTTTTCCCCCAAATTGGTCCTAGTCCTACCAAACTCCTTCACCTCAACTAACTTTTTGATAACCCCGTAACTTGGTATATTTTCCAAAAGAGTGGATCGCCACTGTCTGCAACCGGATATTCAGGCTCCACTTCTTCCAATGGCGCTCGTTAGTTCCATGTTCTTTGGAATATTCTGAAGGTGTCCCATTGGAGTGGAACAGATCCAAATGATGTTGTTTGAATTTGATGGTGTCAATCAGTACCGAAATACGACCGTCCCCGGAAGCCAGGCGTAGATGGGTTCAGTGACCTCATTCCCTCCTGACGTCATCATTTGGATGTATTCTCTTGAGATGTAGAGAATGTGTGTCTATTTAGAGCCATCAGGCTCCACTTTCGTGATAGAAGCAATTCGTAGTTCCATCATGGTCGAAGATTTCCACACGTAAACAGCTGCTATAGGTAATGAAGCTAAAAGGTTTAGTTGAAAAGAGTCAGGTGGCGATAAACCTCGAATACTATTTTAGGAGCCTAAAACAATCATTTATACATCTTATACAGGCTCTAAAACATCACCAGGCACCAAAAATACACTTTCAGACTCCTAGAGTCCAATATCCGTCAGCTTAAGTATGCGGTTTTGCACCTAAACTAATATACATGCTTAGTTTACATTAATCTTGTATAGTGGCAGTAATAGCACACACAAAGCTATAACTATGTTGGCAATATAGTGACGAATTTAATTGAAAATTTGTTTAATTCAGTGACTTTGGATACACTCATGTCAACATTCTACAATATATAAATAGATATGGAATTAACAAAATATTAAACGACAGAGTAAAAAATGCAGTATAAATGACAAAACGAAGATGAATAGTTTTAGCCTATGATCACTCATATGTATGTGTATAAGATACATTCTTATGTAATAAAATACCACTATCAATTGTATTTTTCGATTAAATTGTTAAAAAAATGTCTCGTTACTATA
The DNA here is from genome assembly GCA_030765045.1 of Tenodera sinensis. Lineage (NCBI taxonomy): Eukaryota > Metazoa > Arthropoda > Insecta > Mantodea > Mantidae > Tenodera > Tenodera sinensis. The sequence continues at coordinate 26,799,747 of CM060970.1, read as the reverse complement.
CAAGCTTCAGTTTTTTTTTGGAAATTTTACCAAAATATTCGATGTTGACATTTCAACGAAAATATCTACATGTTTTCAGGTTCCCTGAATTTAAAAAGTGTATTTTATATTCATGTTAACGTGTGTTTATGTGTGTGTCTGTGGGCAGTATCCCCCCCCCCCTCAAACGTCCCATAAACACCAAACTTGATATAAATTCAGTATCTTCCTAGGACACGACACGAAGATTTTTAAGAAAATTCTTCACTTCAAACTACCCTTTACATAGACATTGTTTTAAAAGTTCGATTTTCTCAAAAATGGCCCAAACGATTTTAATCAATATACCATAATATATTTTTAATATTTAAATAAGAAAAAATACAAATGTTGAACTTTTTGAGAATAGGCTGCAAAGTTCTTTTCATTTGAAAGGCATTTTGTAGAATTTTTTGCAACTTGTAAATCATCAGAGATAGAGAAAAATGTACTACGCAAAAAATGTAGATCTCTTTCAAACAAATTTTTAAAGATGCGTAAATATTAGATATTCTAACTACCCCTTTTGCTAAAATGTATCCATTTATAGTTTAATTTGTAATGCAAAACACTTTTTTCTCTAATTATACTGTTATCAATGTTTGTCTCACTTTCAGGATCACTTTAGAAGCGGAAAAAGGATTTCTAATCGATATCTCCAAAGTAAATTCACATTTAAGTCACATCTGTTCAAATGCTAACAACAATTTTGAAGTTCTTTCTAGTTCATAACAAGGTCATTAAAGAGGCCCATCCATTGAACAAATGACCTGGGGATATGATATTGTACTCTAACATCTCAATACATTTGATATGTTTATTGGAGGAAAAATCTTTAGAGTGGAAATATAGATCAAACTCTCAGGTATACAATAAGTGAAGCAGTTGTTGACTGTGGGGAAAAGATTCCAAAGAGAAGGGATGTAAGGAACTTAGGTAACCATTCAAGGTGCTTCTGGTAGTTTTCCTCGCTTCGACACGACTTTCAAGTTTCCGCACTGTACGGTGTCATACTCCACGCAAAGCATTTCAAAACTCTCTTCCTTAGTAATTTCTTCAAAGGTTCACAAAACCGGGGAGATGGCTCCGCGGTAACGCGTAAGGCTCACATTCGGAAGGTCGTGGATTAGATTCCCACAGCCGACCTTCCTGGCCCACGGGTTTTTAGGGTGGTTTCCGGGGTCACTAGGCGAATGCTGGGAAGGACATTTACACATTCCCCCACTTTCTTGTCTTTTCATGTTGTTATTTCCACCCGGCTTTTCAGAGTTGTCAGTCGGCTGCGTTGCGAGGGCGGCGTCTCTGTGTGGGTGGGGGGGGGGGGGGGAGGATGATTGCGCTCTGTTAATAGGGTTCTCGGTGTCGAAGTGGCGTAGTGGTCGTCTGTTCTAGGGGGAGGGGCATCGAAACCTGGATGGCAGGTTGTGTGCGCGCACCTCCCGTCCAGATGAAGAATTTACCTGTACCTGTAAGGAACCGCCCTCGGTGGCTCGCCGGCCACCCGTTGATACTACCATCTCATCCGTCCGCCCGGGGGATGACGTACAAAATCCAAGAGTGATAAGTGAGGAATTCCTTCCGATGTATTATCAATCAAGGACTCACAAGGGATGTTTGTCTCCTATTAAATGGTTCGCTTGTTATTGTTCTCTGCTTGACCTCCTAACAGTAGTCCTATTTGCTATTCATGGCACATTCCAGCTATCTAAAGCTGCCCACCTTCTCCACTACATCATCTGCAGTTTCCAGGTCTTATCTTTTCAGTCTTCTTTTTTCGGTAACCATACTCTGTACTCTTTACATTCGTCTTTTTCCTGCGTTTCTTGCTGTTATTCCTCTCCATGTTATGTTCCCTAAGCGTCTTTCTCCGTACCAGAAGTCCTATATCATTAGTAAATATATTACATTTTGTTCTTCTTCCTCCTACTGCATCTCTTTCCCGCTTCTGAAAACGATGCACCAAATTCTCCATTTCCCGCAGCTGAATAATAAGGCGTTTCTCTGCCATATGCATTTCCGTATTGTGCTTCTCTCTAATATATATTTTTGCGCAAGTCAAATTCCACACAAAAATTTTGGATTGGTGAGCTAAACATACAGTAAATGTCGCATATTTCCAATTCTCACAATATGTTATCAGTAGTTAATCCTTGTACTCAGATAAATTTCCCATCAGGTGGTTGGTCCTCTGTGGTAGTCTCTTGTTTCATGTTTGTCCTCGCATGCTCTGAAGCAGCCGTCCTCTTGTCATTATCGAAATGAAACACCAACAAGATAGAGTTATACTTATTGAAGAACACTTCAAAAAGTGGTGAAAACGTATTGGACATGCAGTACAACATAATGCTAAGGTGGATGGGGAGAGCAATATTGTTTTGGCAGCGATGCACAGCACCACGTTCATGGAATTAAAAAAATTCCATGAACGTGGTGACAAAACATGCAGAGGAACTTCGTCAATAGGACTGCAAATGGAAAGCGAGAGTAAAAATATCGGAACGTTCCATCAAACATAATTCACACAGCGATTAATGAAAGTGATTTCAATTTAAATAATCTTACTGTTAGTGACGTCACTCGTGTGCGAAATTACTGTGACGCCGGCCGACGTCAGCGACAACAGCAAATGCTCGGGACTCTGCCACACCCCATTTTTTTTTTGTTTTTTTTTTTGTTTTTTTTTTTTTAAATTTACGTCCTCCAACATTGTGTCATATCGGACGAATGAATGAAATGAAATGGGTGAAATGATGTTCAAATGAGCCCGAGGTCCATGGAGCTTTAAGTTATCCGACATTCGTCTTCTCAGGGTAGGGAAAACCTCGGAAAAAAACCTTACCCGGATAACTTACCCTAAGCGAGGTTCGAACTCGCGACCTCTTGAACGTGAGGCAGACATGCTAACCATCACGCTATCGAGGCGGGCACCCCATTGGTGCGGCGTGTAACAAAAGCGCTCAAGGTCAAGCTTCCCTATAGCCCACCGAGCAAACACGTGACTAACAACATAGAGTGTGGCAACACAAAGTATTTTCCAGATTATTCGAGAAGTGTCCGACAGCCGATGTATTTGTAGAAGTTCGAGAAAGGTTCGTGTTATGTCATCCTCGCTTTATAAGAGACGAGGCAATGAGCAGAGTGAGTAAGTTAGAGACAGGAGTCGGTGAGCTCTTAGTTCGAGGGTGTGTGAGTGAGTGAGTGAGTGAATGAGTGAGTGTGTGTGTCACCTGCGTGTGTTGCTGCGTCGTGAGGGAAGAGCAAAGCAGTTATGAGAGTTGAGTGATTGTATCGTCAAAGTTAACTGTTTGAGAGACAAAGAAAGTGAAGGACAGAAAGGAGTGAGTCAAGGTTACGTGAGGAAAACAGTTGTGAGTTGTAATATCGCGAGGTACTGAAGACTAGGTATTAACGTCAGTAAAGGAGAACTGTGTGTTTGTGCATTCAAATAGAGGATAATAAAATTAGAAAAAGTACCTGTCATTTTGTCACATTGGTGTCAGAAGTGGGATTCATCGAATTGTCATTTATTACAATATACACAATGAAATAGTAAAGAAACAGCCTGCACCGCCAGAAAGGCCGAGAAACACTGTATCTAAATTGGATTTGAAAACGGTAAAAGAACATTTTTAACTGTTTGCTGAAAAATACTCTGGGATTATCGCGGTGTTGTCTTACGGATCCTAAGTCTGCACAAAGTGGGAAAAAATGTTACCCCTTTCACTTTCCTGTTTAACCTTGTGCGGAACTTGCCTATGGATATTGGCATTGAAGTTTTTGTTGTTGCGGAATTTATATATGGTGTTATCGCACTGTCCAACATTTATGCGGAGCTTGCCTATGCAGAGTTGCAGATACGGAATTTACCCATGTGCATATTTTCTTATCCTAACTGCATGTATTAATGACATAATAAATACCGTTCAATGCAAATATAGTATAATTGAACTGAAGAATATAGAGATCTGTGTATATGACTTCTGAAGAGCACTTTAACGCAGAATATAGCATTCACAATTGACCTATGTATAGTAACGGACGAACAGCTGACACCGTGATCGTTATGCACCTACAAGGGTCCATATCCTTTGACCTTTAAGAGGTTAAAGACCTTTCAGAGGACGGTGTTATGCGGAAAGGATATTATCCGAATAAAATGCAGCTGCAGGCACCCGTAACTACACGAGGATATAATTTCCATTGTAGTTTGTATTGTTTGTTTGCAGCATTCGACTCCTGCTTCAAAATTACCTACTGATAAAAATCTCATGACTGAATCACGGTCATTCGTTGCATTACAACCTTGTATTATATAACACAAGAGTTAAGGAACATAACCCATAATATATCTGCCGATTCTGAACAAACTCGTATCACTAAGAGTACTTTTAAAGTTATAAATAACAACTTATGATGTAGTGGTACTCAGCTTCTCAATATAAAGATCTTTATTTTGGTTATTAATTCTAAATAAAAGTATTTTGAAAAATGATAAAACCTACAAGTAAAGTAAAACTATTACAGAAGAAGGCAATAAAATAGACATTTGTAAAGTCATTTTCGTTACGTGATACCTAGAATAATTTGTTCACATTGGTATTGGCAACGTCTCACTCACTCACTCACTCACTCACTCACTCACTCACTCACTCACTCACTCACTCACTCACTCACTCACTCACTCACTCACTCACTCACTCACTCACTCACTCTCTCTCTCTCACTCACTCACTCACTCACTCACTCACTCACTCACTCACTCACTTTCTGATCCTGGTATCTGAGTCCAGGCGTTGACTTGTAATTCCTCCATACGAGGAGAGTAAATTGAACTTGAATTTTTGTTTTTTATTGAAGGGCTCTAAAGTATAAACCTAAGATGATAGTGAAAATTAACGCTTGTAATGAAGCGCCGTGCCCTTGGGCAAATTACTCATAACTAGAAGGCGGATTTCTACATATCTGCATGTGTTGTTCCTTCAAATATAAACACATGCATGGAAGAGGAAAATGCGTTTCATGTCATTCGGAATCAACTGGCAAAGTTTTATAGTGCATAGAAATGCATATTCACGTGGTTAGTGCGTATTTCACTAATATGTGCATATGGGTGCATATACTATACTTTTTTCTCCATTTAATGTTAAAAACTGGTCAATAAAGCAATCTGGCCTAAACCATTTCTTAAAAGGAAGATTTCAGAAGAAAGGAACGTGCTTGCCAACAATGGACAGTTGGTGGTGATTTCCTTGTTTTCGTTTTCAACCGACGATATTCTTTGAAGTTTGAAAATCAGCTTTATTGTACATTATTGTTGACCACGGTGACAAAACAAAGCGAGAAATTTAAGCCAGGAATCCAGGAATAAAGTTTATTCGGTATGTGAACAGTGTGTTACAAGGTGAATCTAAAAATGAATTTAATTTTTATTCTGGTGAGTGACATAGCCTCTGTGACACTCCACTGTGATCTCATGTGAAGTGGAGAGATCATTCTCTTCATTCAAACACATTTCAAGTGACAGAAGGAAGGGCGTTCTACCAGAAAATTTTGAAAATTATTTGGTTATTTATTGTAACAAAAATTGATATGTGATTGATTGTTAAATTATCGACTTATGTTTCATATTAATTAGTTATTACACACAAGATTGATGAGAATGACAATATAAGATATACCTAATCAACTTCAATTAGGAGCAAAAGAGTAAAAAAGTTACAGATGTTGCTTCATAAAAAAATAAAATGTGAGGAAAGCTTGTATTTTACTATTAGTAGAAAATACATTTTTGTGCATATATTTTTTTTTTTTAATTTTAAGAGCATATTTTCAACTTTTTACTGCATAGTTGCGTAAAATGGAGAGAATGATTAACAGGTTCCAAAAAATCTGCAATAATATTGTGCCCTTCGTGATATTCAAACGATGCTCATGTACCTTTGGTTACCTCGTATGTATAGTGTTTAAGGACAGTGGGACGTGTGAAGGGCTCAAAAAATCGATTTTTTGTTTTGTGTCTTATAAAAATCTACAAGATTTTACGAATCCAATGATATATTGCATTATAGATATTCTTAATATTTAAGTCCTTTATATGGTGATTTAAGCATGGTGTGACCATGGCCATGCCCCTTTTAAATACCTGCATCAACATTGATGTTAAGATTTCTATATCTTTGTGATTTGTGGCAGCAGAGCTATGCGGTAAATTTTATGCTTGTTGTTGGCACCTCTGCTGCCAATGTGGCTGCATGTATATTGCAGAAGGCTCTCACAATATGGCGAATTGTTTACTTTTCAAGCACATGTGGGTTATAGTTGCAGTTTTGTTTACAGATCAAATTATCGAGTTTAGTGTTATTTATTCAAGGTGGTTTGAAGCTTTGATACAAATATGGTTAGAGGAAAGCATTTTGGTAGAAGAAAGGCTGTGTTTTGTCGCAAAGTAAAAAAAAAATAGTGAAATTGAAAGTGTACCTAACCTTCCTAGTTGTAGTAAAGTTTCAGCTTCTGGGGAAAAAACTGTCTCATGTAGAGAAAGAAGATAACAGCTTTTGCCTAGATGACAATGCAGCTCAGAAGTGTATGGAGATACTGTAGTAAATAAACTTGAGTGCTGTGGACATGTCCAGAAAAGAATGGGATCCAGGTTAAGGAAATGAAGGACACAAAGTGCAGCGATGGTAGGCCACTTACTGGTAAGGGACGCCTAACAGACAGCAACATTATTATGGTTTAGCCATAAGGAGAAATGTTGGCAAAGGTGTGGATACAATGAGCAGAGCAGCATGGTCCACTTTCTTCCACAAGTGTTCCACTGACAAGAATCCTCAACATGGACTCTGTCCTCCTGGTACCGATGATGTTTGCTGGTGTGGTTACAACAAAGTTCTGGCTGCTAATGTGAACTACTCCAATAATCATGCCCATCCTTTAGCAGTCATGGAACCAATCAAACCTATTTACAGGGATCTTTCTAGTCCTGATTTGTTGAAACACACAAAACCCCAATGAAAGTTTTCACCATTGTATATGGGAACGCAAAGACTGTGTTTGTGAGTATCAATACCCTAAAAGTGGGTGTTCTAGATGCAGTGATGTGTTTTAATGATGGCTGTGCAGGGGGGGGGGGGGCTGAAAGTATTGAACAAGTTAGGCATTGAGGTGGGCTGCAATACTACATCTGGCCTAAACACAGTGGATCGCAATCGACTCATCACTGCAGAAAAATTAACTCAACAGGTAACCAGAGAGGCTAGAATTGCCAGAAGAAGCTTAAAGAGGAAGAGAGAAGAGCAAGAACCATTGGAACAAGGAGATTATGGTGCGGGAATGTTTTAACTTTTGGTGAATTAGCTAAAAAACATGTTGTTTTAGTTTTTTGCATTTTCCTGCAAGTTTAAATTTTTCAAGTTTGGGCACACCTTACTGAGAAACCCGTAAGTTAGCAGTCTAAAACTTTTTGTAGTGTTACAAACCATTAAGTTTAATAGAATGAGCGGAAATATATTTTGAAATACAACATTTTGAATTTTTAAAAATTTAAAATCTGCATTCTAAGGGGAGGAATCTTTTTTTCAACTTCCATATTTTTTTGGTCCATATATTTCAATATATAAAAATTTTAATCCGCTCATTTTATGCATCACTAAGTGCTTTATCTCTCCTAAAAATTGGATTCTCTGTGAAAAAAATTGCGTCCGCTATGTGTACCTAAATAATAACATGTGTTTTGAATCCTCAACATGGACTCTGTCCTGGTACCGATGATGATTGCTGGTGTGGTTACAACAAAGCTCTGGCTGCTAATGTGAACTACTCCCATAAGCATGCCCTTCCTTTAGCAGTCATGGAACCAATCAAATCTATTTACAGGGATCTTTCTGGTCCTGATTTGTTGAAAAAGTGCAGTGGGACATGCGGAAAGCACAATACTTGTGTCTAACTACACACTTTTGAAAAACGGTATTTGAGAGGCACAAAGTTCGGTTAATTACCTGCCTTGTACACCCCTAGGCCGCACCACGCCCCCATACTTCAGTGGCCGTCATGATTCCTTGATATCGCTGCCCTAAAGCTCCTTGGACTTCCCAAGGCTATTTGTATTCCCTGAGAAAAATCCCACATTACATTCTAGAAGCTAAGGACAATGTAACAAAACATTGTGTTATTAGGAATATCACAATACGTAAAGTGAAGGTTAACTTGCATAACAAGACAGTGCATCGAGATTAACTGACATTCCAAATAAATCGTCATTAAGGAGGCTTTGTGTCACAATGATTTAGGATACTGGAGCCTGTTATCGATTATTCTGGGATTAAATGGCATCGGATGGATTTTAATAGTCCTTCATATCTTCAGTGAGCCATGCATAATCTGATAATAGGGTCACAAGAAACAGAATATCAATATAGAAAAGGGAATAATAAAAACTATACATATTAATTTCAAATACCATTGTTTGGTGAGATGTCCATAAAGTAAATACTTTAATCACTGGTATATGATTCATTCACTCAACATTCTCAACCAATGACAAATTTACATGTATATTAACTTTATTTATAGTTTTCGTATAAAGGTTATTCCTTATTTTCAACCCTAACATGCAAATCAATTCTCTTTGCTCTACGTAGACCAAACTTTCTAAAATTATACCATAGGACCCAATGAAAATTATGGACTTTCTTACAACTACCCCTACTATATTTTGCACCCTTTAGTGAACTGTGATGTTCAAACCAGCTGTTCAAAATGTACAATTATATTTTAGGACCTAAAAAAATAATGGGTTGCTTTACACCTTCCCAAAAACTACCAACCATTGTTTTCAATCATAACCGCTTTGAAGTGTTTAAAGCTACCCTTAACATTTGTTTTAACCTATGCGCTCAAATTAGTGTACTTGGCCTATACAACTTGTCAAAAATTATAAGACATTATTCTACTTCAAGAGTTAACTATTTTTACTCACTTAGTAGAAATGTGTGGGCCACTTGCATCTTTAAAAACCACTTTCATCCTTACTTTCCAGCCCTTAGTTGGAGTGCATCCAATGATAATCTGTATGACAGCTGGTAATGTAATAAGCACTCCGAAGGTTGATTGTCTTGTCAGGAAAGGCTGCACGTACAGTTTCCAGGAACAAGTATTCGAACGTTCCGGAATACACAAGAGGTTGGTTGGCTATATTTTAGCATCAGATCTTTCTGAAATCCACAATCCATACAAAGCAATTACATCGTTTTAAACTTAATGTTGCGCTTTGACTGCAGCAGCAAGTCATACAAGCTACATGAGTGATTAATGAGAGCTTTGCTACTCGTGTCAGCCGCTTGTTAGAGTGCTTCAGAAGTGACGCACGATTCTGCTTTGTTGGAACCCTCTAGAAATATGGGAAGACGACTTACGAAAGTTGGAAAAGAATAGCAATTGCTATTAGTTCTTTGATATGTGCAAAGGATTACAAACCTATCGTGAAGGAAGTGCTACAACAGTTGCAAGCAACTTCAAGAGTGGTAAAGACGCAATAATTGTAGAGAAGATGGATGTAAGAATCGAAAAATAATGTTAAGAATTCTAGAGAAGAGAGAATCAATATCGCAAAATATGTAAGTGGGAATGTATATTAAAGCATGCGGAAATAAAATCATAACTGTATTTAAAATTATAGGATTTCAGAGAGTTAAATGTCATCTGGACACCTGATACTGTGAAATCTAACGTTGGTGAGGTCAAAGAGAACGTCGGAAAGCTGCCAACGTCGGCACGCTTCACCAGACCTAAATGTGCAATGAGCTGATTAGGATGGAACTTTACGGAAAAGAAATCACAGGTTGAGATACTATCACGTATCAGCACTGCCGGAGATAATTCCTACAAAGAGCAACCAGGTGGGGTGCACCAGCAGAGGAGACCGAAGAGAGTAAAATTGAGTCTTTACTTATAGATGCTCTTTAACTGCTGTGGTTCTCAGCGTCCCGTTCTATATTGGATGTGAAAGACCGCTTGATTTTGCTCAGAAGCCACTTTATGAGGCTTAAGATTCGTTTGCCTGCCGTAAATCTACGACACGGCACTAACAGCTTTACTTACCTTCCGAAGTAAGCCGAGCTGAGGATTTTTAACCTCGAAAAATTCCATCACCCTCTGCCAGGTTTGAACCCGCGACCTTGGGAACCAGAGGTAGCACGTTACCGCTAGACCACGGAGGACGATACCGGAGAGAATCACCATTATTTTGGATATTGTGGAACTCCATAGGGATGGAGTTCCAGCCTAGAGATAGGTCTGGTGAGGGTGCACAAGGACATTAAATGTGAGCATATCACAGAGACCGGCAATAAATTTTGATCCGGAGACCGATTCGTTGAAGGATATTCAACACCATCAAACGTTACTATTTTGAGGAAGGAGCAGATGGACAACGTTGATATTGTGTCGATTTCGAGAACAGTCGCTAAAACGCCTTCATCTATATGGGGCTTCTCTGGACAGCAGCTCTGAGTAGGAAGCTAGGAGGCAAATGCACTGTTCTGAAATCAGAGGCCTCGGGAAACTTGCCTAAGCTTCTTCTTGCGAATTAATGACCGTGCTTTGATATCAACAGCAAGCCAAGTGAGCTACAAAAACTAACATTTTTAACTCCACCAATCTGTTAGTGTTTCAGAAGCTAGACAGTATTATTCTTGGCGTGACGTTGTAGGAATACACTGAGAGGAACAAAAGAGCTACTCGGCAGTTGCAAAAATCAGGAAAATTGTCGGTATATAATCTTTACTTAGTTCCAATGAATTAAGTTTCTTCCTAATCAAACAACAGCTCTGCAGAGGCACACGATAATTTCGATACACAGTCTTTCCCAGGGCAGATATTGTAGTTTGAGTGCTATCAGAAAGAACCCGTATGTCAGTCATTCTATTTATTCTCTGAGCTTTACATGCTTTTCGCGACAGAAAACGAAATACATGAACGACAGCTTTCTATTGCTGTAATTCAAGTTCCATTCTCTCTTCTTGAAGTTTTAATACTAGGCGACAGGGCCATTTTGCTTCTATGTAAGTGAATAGAAAATATTTCTTCTCTTAAAAGAAGCATTAATTTTTTTATTGTATTTTTTGTTGAGAGTTTTCAGAATGCGCTAAATGTGGAGGGTGTGATGAATTAAAATTCCTGATTGATAGCCAAAGGCGAAGCATTATTTATTGAGTGGCGTGTCGCCACAGAGAGGCTGTTTTTGCTGACATGCATCCCGTGCAGCTACTTTTAATCACGTTATTGAACACATTGGAATCTTTCCTATACTAGAAGTACCTGAATGTAGCATCATTATTAAATATTTTGACATAGCAATCATACGAGTTTCTCAAGTTCCGTTAATAGACTGTATTACCCTGCCATAGTGCATCATATTACAAGATCAGCAAGGAGCATAACAGAATCTAGAAGAACCTTTTCAAAATAGAACATATGTCTTTGTTCCCGAGACGACCTGTAAAACCTTTAAAAACATGTGTCTTTGCCCTGTCCTCCAGGGTGTGTATTGGTGTGAAGTATTTTAGGGCACCCTCAAAACAGTAAACAAAAAAGAGGTTAATGCGAATATGGGTATGTAAGTCGTTAGTTACAAAGTTATTAAAGGATTTGTCACATCATTGACAACAACAATAATTAATTAATTTAAACTGTTGTTCGCTGATTGATTGGTTTTTTTTTTTCTTTTTTTCTTTTTTTAACTTGTTTGTTGTAGGGCACAGAAGGCAGAAAAGTGTATTCTGTGAGCAAACAGAGTATGTACCACGTCTATAGCCTCACGAGCACGCGAACTTTACGCAGTAAACTACAGCGACAATTACCTTGTTCACGAACATTCTCACGGATTTATCGACGCTTTAGATAGTGTGTCTGATATGAGAGGAGTGTTTCAATGTTGGGAGATCAAGAGACTTACGAAGCATTGACCGTGATGAACGAGTCCTCCATTACGTAGATGCAAACATATAACACAAGATGCATCGCAGGGAAGGCGTTAGTCACATGAGTACCTAGAGAACGTTGCACGAAAATTCTCTCTACCCGTGTCCTTCAGCGGTGCAAGGATTATGTGATAGACTCTGAGTCAAGGAGAATTTTCTGCCATCGCATTTTACAGTATTTTGCTATGTTTATGAACTTATTAACATGCGCCTTGATCACTGTTGAGGCTACATTTACTCACGATAGTATCTTCAATTTTCGTAATATTCACACCTGGACCTATGAAAACCCTCATGAAGTACTACGGGACATAAATCAAAAGAGATTATACCTAAACGTTTGGGGTGGAATATTTCATGATCACCTTATTGGTCCGTATTTCTTTCTTTCACACCTGAATGCAGATACATATCTGCAGTTTCTCAGAGATGCGTTGCATACTTGATTTATGATGTGCCTTTGGACGCCATCCAATGAATGTACTTTTACACGATGGTGCGCTAGCTCACTTCAGACGGGTAGTTCGGAACATTTAGCAATGTACATGGATTGGTGGCGCTGTTGTGTTTACACACTATCCTGTACACCAGTTAAGTAGAGCACGCGCAGTTCCTCCGCCGGCCACAAACAAACAAACGTAATACTATTTTTCCCGAGTAATACGTAATTTCTTGAACGATAAGTTTCTGCATAGATGGGTTGGCGCAGGGGGATTCGTTGCATGGCTTGCTCGATTTTATAATTTGAATCCAATGGATTTTTAAAGCCTCTGGTTTCTGGACTCTTCTACTAGGAACATATCCACACTGGATTTGGCCAAATACAAAACATTCCAGGCATTTGCTACAAGATCGCGATGGTATGGAACGGGGGCTTAGGGCATGCATAGAAGTATGGGCAAGAAGTCGCTTCGAGTAATTTTTGTAACCTTCAATTTTGTCTTGTAGCTCAGCACTGAATGATTTTCAGACCCATGCTCCTTTGATTCTTTTTATTTTTTAATTTTTTTTTCTGTTTTGGGCTCGGAGGCCGTCCCCAAAAGATATACCTGTTTATTTTGAAAGTATAAAACGGTTAAATGCTGAACTAAATTTACTTAATCGAAACAGCTGAGTAATGAAAACTACTCTTATTTATAACCTTAATTATTGTGAGGGGTTCAAGCTAGTGGAAGACCATGTAAATCAGTACTTACAGAACGCAGAGATTTTACTTAAAACATGCATCAAATAATGAGACATGATATTACAGCTTAATTTTGTAAGCAGTCATCCTGGTTTTTCTTATAAAACGTACAATCGTGCAAGAATGAATATGTCATAATGCGTTCATTTTGGCCCAAATTTCTTTAATAAGAGTTTTCTCAACCGTGATGGTTGAAACACGTCCTTCTTGCCGTTTTGTCGGTCTTTAGTATGACGTAGTAGAAGTGAAAGCATGGCTAACGAGATAGACAGGCTACGGCGCGAACTGCAGTGACGTGATTCTCGTAGTCCAGTCATGGCCCAATGAAGTAAAATCACAATCGCCTAATACATTCATATTATAAACAACCAAAACATTCAAATACAACCAAAACATTGTTCATTGCATTCAATCAAAAGATAGTTATATCATGATGGTATACAATGTTAGCCATGTATCAGACAAACTTGCTACGTAAGCCCGATTCGCGCCATAAGCCGTCTTTCTCGTTAGCCAGAAGTGAAGGTCATGTTATTTTTACCTCGTCCATCATTCCCGAAGCGTTTTACATGTTTATGTACATAGAACACCACCTTGTATATGTTTATATAGTTGTATGTCTCTTGTAATTAATATCCCAGGTTCACAGACACCATGACTGGAGTGGTGATTCCATATGATCCAGCAGGGGAATGTTAAGTTCAAGGCAAACAAAGCATCGGATTTTGTGGTCAGTGCACAAAAGCGTTGGCTACTAAAAGCCCAAATGTTGAGGAAATAACGGTTATTAGAAGCGTGAGGGGTTTCTGTTGCTAATTCAGGGTGAGATGACAGAAGGATGAAACATTACATATGCGTTGCATGCAGCCAATGCCACATTCCTTGTGCGAGGAAGCCGGCGTGTGCCTAACCCGAGGGCAGGACAGTAGTTTTGAAATGCTAATATTTCGTCTCCTGTTAAACCCCCGGGCAATCGAATCAACTGGAAGCTGTATATGATAAACAGGACGCAAGAGTGTCTGTTAATTTCTTTCTATCATGTTTCATCACGCTCTGCCTCGCTTTTTTCCTCGATAATATATTAATTCCATGTAACTCAGATTTAATGCGGATGTCCGACTATATCTGATGGTACATACGTATATACATACACACGTTTACAAGATAATACCCAATTTTCGAAGGAACCTGGAACTAAAAAGTATATGTACGGAAATAAGAAATATGCTTTCGAATTCTAGTTTCTATCTCTCCTCCCCCTTTAACCTATAAGATCATAACGGGGACTTCAACTTGAATAGCTCGTTTTCATTATCTCAGAAACTATTTAAAATAGATTGACAGGTTTGCAGGATATAGATGAATGCCTGATCTACTTTTATCCAATACGTTTCTTTATTAAGGGACCCTAGAACTGAGAAATGACCGAACAATTATAAAATTGGCGATTTTTAGGCTTATGCTCGTATATAAATGCAGAGGTGTTTAAGTTATGCATCTGAGGAGAAATACTAGTATTACAAAAGAGGGAAGGTGTGATATATGCAGCAGGACTGTTCTAGGCCAAACAGGTAATCTGACTCATGACCATGTGTCTAGAAAAATTGATTTTTCTTGACCACACGTATTTTAATACACTATCTGCGCCGTGCGCAGTACATTTTGTTATGCTCTTAGAATTTTTCCAGCAAGTGCTTCATTTATGTGACTTCAACTTCCGTCTATGGTTTCAAAATCTGAAAATTTGTTTATTGTTAAAATGTCCATCTCCTGCCAGAGATTGGTGGTGTGTGTTGAGCAATTAGATTTTACAAAATAATAAAACTATTGTGATATTTTAGTTTTTGATGCGCATGGAATATTTTCAATATCAAGATGTTCTCTTATTGTGAATAAATTGAATAATTAATTACCTCAAAGCTATAAAGCAAATTGTGCTGGAATTTTGTGTAGTAGTTTATAACATGAACACCCTTAAGTGTGCAAAATATTGATTTCATTTGCATAAAAATACAGAAAATTAAAATTTTAGTCCGAGGATCCTTTAAGGAAAATAAGAGTATTTTTAATGATTACCTTTTTAGGAACATTTATAAGCACCTTTTTTAAGTAACCAATCATGCTATTAACGCTAAAGCAGATCCACAACAGAACTTAGAGGTTTTTTTATCTTTTTAAAATGTAACTAAGTTATGGCACTATGACAAGATTCGCAGGGGGACTTAGCACCTCGAGCAATGAAATATTTTGTGTCTATGTCCCTAATAGGGCATCTCCCGGGAAATAAGGGTAAGGTGAGAAGAAACTAAAGGTGTCCGGATTGAGGAGAGACGACCGTAAAGGAAAGTATCCCTAGCAACTTCAGATTTGAACTTTCGGGTGACAACTCGTATACCAGGTCACCTCCCCATGTAGGTTCACAGGTCCCCTGCGGGGGTAGAAGTTGGAGATCTCCCCGATCCGATCCGGAGGACGAGGATTCACAGAGAACAAGCTTCTGACATGCTCGCCGAAACTCCCGCCGACATTTAGAACTCTAAAGCGATCAGGCAGATGAAAGACGAAGTGAACTGAAAAGCGGAGTTAAATGGAGAGACAGGAAATTCGGGGGATATAATTATCCTTCCCAACATTCGCCTAGCGATCTGAGAAAATCACATGGGTCAGGAAGGCCACGAGAATTGAAACCACGATCTCCCGAATGCGGGCCATAAAGCTACCGCTTGAGCCATCCCGCTCGGTTAATTAAGTTATCGTCAACAATTTTGGAGAAAACTGGTCGTTTAAGGCTTAAAATTTTATTTACAAAAAAGGCTGCTGTAAACAAACAATAGAGAAGATAAACTCGCATGTATTTGCATCAAAAGAAACCACATACGGTGAGCTCGCGGAAGCTGTCATACTTCTCCTATAACTTGAGCTAAAGTTTCCTTCTCTACTCCAATGTATAATTATTTTTTTTTTCTTCTGTGAGATGGTGCAGAACTCAAGTATGCACTTAAAATGGCGGATGTAGTACTACAATTTTATAAAACATGTTTCAAGTGTAAGTATTGTTTGGAAAAAGGTCATTAATAGACTATATATTCTTAAAAACGGAATGGGAAAGACAGAAGTACATCGAAATATGCAATAAAGAGGCCAGAATGGGGTATGCATGGACTAGAATGGGGGTGATGAACCTAAGTGGGGTGAAACTCAAAGAAAAAGAAAAGAAAAAGTAGAAACATTTTCCTTTAGAGTTAAAAGTTAGGACAATTTTTAATTCAAAATAAGAATGCATGGATAAAGCAAGAAAATATTTAGGAAAAATTAACTTAAAATTGTTAAAAGAAGTATGAGTAAATACAGAAAATGGAATAGGATAATGAGGGTTAAAAGTAATTAGTGGCCGTAACTTCCCAATTATATTTAAAACAAAATGTTAAATATACGTAAGGGAAAGTAACAGAAATAAGCAACTACAAAAGTGAGGACTAAATTGTATATTGTATAAGTATTGTGCCTAGAATGGCATATGTACCAAATGAAAGAGGAAATTTCAATTAATAACACTGCACAAAAAGCTAAAAGGTCTTTTTGGACCATTTTCGGTATTTAGACTCCTCTTAAGCACTTGCTTATTTATTACAGCAAGAACCAAACTGAAGTCACACAGAGTGGCAGTTGAACGAACAAAAAGGGGATTCCTGGTTACGCTGAGCGTGAAAATTAATTGCAGTAACAGGATATCAATTAAAGTCTACTCCACTTTGCAACACATAACATTATTGCCATCTAATTTGAAGTACCTATCCAGCAACACAAAGTCTCCCTGAATGCCATATTGCATTATACTTAACATGAAAGAGAAACATTAATGTTTTCCTTCTACATGGTAAGAGCAATAAAGTTCTTTAAAGACCCTTTTAATGCGTTTAACATTAACTGCTGTTTAGGGAGGGGTTTGGGGCGGAACTCAAGATGTGTTTTCATCTGAACATGATATCGTTTTTAATCAAAGAAGTATTTCAGAACACAACCTGTATCCGGTCTTTGTTATTGTTCTGTATGCAGTTCTGGACAAAAAGACGAATATTGTGTCTATGCTGCATGTGATCTTCAGGTATACATACGTGTTTCACTCTTATCTTAAAACGCAAACAGCAGAAGAGTAGCAAGTTTTCCAACCATTAACAACTCATGTCATTGCTTTCTCTACCACTTCTCCATATTAGGTAGAGGTATTCCATTCAGTATTCGGATTTCACAGGAAATGTATATTTTCAACTCCCCTAAACCACAAAAAAGCACGGAGGAGCTCTTCCTTCATGTGGCGATGACCGGTGTCACCACAGGCGATGATACTGGTGATACATGAAGCCGAATGTCAATGGGGAAAGAAATTAGCAAAGGAAAAATAACACGCCTAACTGTAGGTTGACTCCTCGTCATTTGAGAGTTATGAGGCCTGAGGAAAATCTGGAAACAACCGGCGTCTGGGGGGATGATACGGCGGGATTTGAAACCAGGACTTTCCGTTCACCTTAACGATCTCGGCAGTGTCGGTATGTGTGTGTGTGTGAGAGAGAGAGGGGGGGGGGAGGGAGAGAAAATAGCAATTCAAAGATAAAATACCGGATAAGTACCAAACTTAAATATACTTAAGCTTCATTAGTATCTTCCAAGGATGTAACACAATTATTTTTTCATGTAATTGCTCACTCCAAAACCTAACGGAAAAATCTTCGCTATTAGTGAGTTTTTCCAAAAAGTATCCCAACGACTGTGACTAGAATACAGTATGTCAAGATATTCGCTTACTTGCTTAGTCGATCCTCTTATACCCTCCAGAGTCGAGGCTTTTAAAAGTGCCTTCTACCTCACACGGTCTCTTGTAATCTTCTTTGCTTCATTCGTATCCAGTCCTTTTCCCTTCAAAATCCCTTCAATCCAATCCTCCCAGGAACGTCTACGCCTTCCCCTTGATCTCCTTCCCTCCACTCTAGCTTGCCAAGCCTGTTTCAGGATCCTCTTCACCCATGCGTTGAATGTGGCCAAACCATCTCAATTGCTTATTACTTTCTCTACTGGTAAGTAGGGGAAGTATTGTATTCCACCCAAAAATTCGATGTCGAGATTTCACCGGAAATATATGTTTTGAGGCCCCCTGAATAAAGAAAAGGCATTTTTAGAAAAAGGTCCGTGTGTGTGTCTGTGTGTGTGTCAGTCTGTCAGTCTGTGGACAGCTTAACTCAAAAACGAAAAGTCGGTTAAAAACCAAAGTTGGTATTTAAGTTTAATGTCGTTCAAGGATGTGACACAAATATTTTGAAGAAAATAGCCCCACCCTAAACTAACCTTTACATGGAAGATTTTTCGAAAATTTTGATTTTCTTGAAAATGGCTCTAACGATTTTGATTAAAATGCCATATGTTTGAGATATTTTTATGACAAATGAAATGTATATCTTGAATTTTCTGGCTATAGCCCCTGTAGTCGTATTTACTCTGGACGACTTTTGCACAACTGGTAAACCGTTAGAGATAGACCAAATCATACTGTACAAAAAATGTAGATCTTGCTAAAATGCACAATTTATGTCTCAGTAAATTTTCTTGTAGGGTGAACCATTTCGGGGATATTCCTTGTTATGTGTGTGAGTTTCGGAAAACTTAGAACTTTCGTGAAATGGATCATCGATGTTCATTTTTTTATATGTTAAGTGTGCAAAGACAACAGAATCTCAAACATTTGACTATCGCACAAAGCCTACTGTATTCTAACATTCCCCTTGCACCTACAAGGAAATAAGCAATAAGATAATTTGTACAAATGTTTATTTTAACTAACACGAAGAAGATATAGGAATAAGAGTTTGTAAGAATGGTTAGTTCAAGAGTAGAGAAAGTCATGTGAGTGCAACACATCAGATTTTTTCATATTTGTTTAAAAGGTTGGATTTTCAAATTTGTTCTTATTGTCTGATTTCTAGTTCTATCCCTTTACTTTCACCTTCCACTCTTCTCAAGTATCTCATTTCATTTGTTTGTAATTTGCTAATTGACTTAGATATTGGCCAAGATGCACATCCACAAATTAATGTTGGAACATAAGTTGTTTTATATACTGTTAATTTAGTCTTATTCGAGATCTCTTTCTTTTCTTGCTAATAAAGTTCTTATTTAAAGCATACTACAGTCTTCCGGTTGGTGCAATTCTATTGTTCACGTCATCACCTATTGTTCCATCGTTGCTAGATAGTGATCCCAAACATTTGAAGTTTGTTACGTATTTGATTACCTCCTTTTCTCATTTTATTTTGTGTGTCTTAGGTTTTCTGCTTATTACCATAGACTTGGTTTTACTGGAACTCATTTTCATATTTATTTTCTTTAGTTTTTCATTCGATACATTCATGTTATAATATGTTCTAAGTTTCTTCCTAATTTGCCTGCATAAACTAATTGAGATACCTTTACCGGTTTAATATATTTGCACGACCAATAAATTGTATAACTATCTTGAAGTGTGCAAATACCCCGCGAAGTCCTCTTCACTCTGAATGGCTTTTGTATTATTTTGTATGATTGGTAAACCATAGAAAATATACAAAAACTTACTGCATGAAAGATGTAGAATTAATTTGCACTTATATCCAGTAACTATTTCTGTAGCACTAGTCCTTTTCGAATATTCTTTGTTACATCTTTTTTAATTTTTCCAAAGTTGAAATGTTAGTGGCCTCATTTTATGCGATTTTTGTTTTCTCCATAATGAGCGTATTTTCTTTCTTCTGTTTATTTTACGTTGCTTTAACTACGTGATCATATCGCGACGGATGTGTTAGGAGTTAGTCACGATGGTCTGGGCAACTGGTGCTCACTGAGCGCAGCCTGCTCACGGTCTTGCACTGATAAGTTATGTTTAGCAGATACAAAAATTAAGGTCGCCCAGGTCTGTTAAGTTCATTAGTGACAAAACAGTGTCATAGAGTATGTCAACAGTTGAGTGCTTTCTTTTTAACGACTGGACTCTTCAAATACCAGGATTATACCAACGTCGCCGGTGTGCCGGAATTTCGTCCCATATTAGTTCCTTTACATGCCATAAATCTGTTGACTTGGGGCTGTCTGTTTTAAGTGCACTTAAAACCATCGGCCAGGACCGGGTTTGAACCCGCGGCCTTGTAATCAGTAGGCCAGCACCTAACCAATAAGCCACCCAGACCAACCGTGTATGAATAAAGAGTTATCAACAAGCCCCTCCGCATCGTGCCGGTGCGTACCGCTCAAGATAACTTGGTACCCTGTTTATCTACATAACCTTTCATGAATTACGTACATATGTGAATCTATCATATACGAGGTGCATCCAGAAAGTAAGTCCCGATCGCTTCCAGAGATGGCACCACCAATCGGATAGGAATGCGCGTGCACAGGAGAAGAGAGGAAGTATATGGTAACATTGCAGTAAAGTTTCAGTTTTGTGACGGCAGTAGTTACTGCTCTGTGCTAGGAGAAAATGGCTGCTCCGATATTGTCTCCCGCCAAATGCGAGGTTCGTGCAGTCATCCGATTTTGCATACTCAAAAGCAATCTCCAGCAGAGATCCATCGCCAATTGCGTCGCGTGTATGGACAAGACATGTGTGTCAGTAAGGTAAGATGATGGTGCAGGCAATTCACGGAAGGAAGAACCAATATTCGAAGACTGTAATGGCCGACCGTCCCTGGTGACGCTAGAAGTGTTGGATAGTATGCGGCAAGCAATTGTACAGAACCGGCGCTTCACAATTTCAGAACTCTCTTGTCAGTTTCCCCAGATGTCTCGCTCGCTTTTGCACGAAATTGTCTCCCGGTGGCTTGGTTTTCACAAAGTGTGTGCAAGATGAGTGCCTAGACAACTGACAGATGAACACAAAACCAAACGTCTGGCCGCAGCAATTGACATTCCTACAGCGATACGCAGCGAAAGGTGACCCGTTTCTCGGCAATATTGCCACTGGAGATGAAACATTGGTGGCGAATGCCACGCCAGAGGCAAAACAACAATCAATGCATTGGCGGCATAGTGGTTCACCTGTGAAGACTAAATTCAAGCACACAATCTCTGTCAAAAAATCGTGTGCATTGTCTTTTGGGATAGACATGGGTGCAGAATGAAGTGTCTTCGTGGCTGCGGACTTTGGCGGCAGAATCCTATGACTTGGGCATACAATTAATGGTGTACCGTTGCGATAAATGTATCAACAATGGTGGTGACTATGTTGAAAAGTAGCCAGTGAGTCTATGTAGTTATTCCAATAAATATTTCTTACTTAGTGATGTTTTTGTTCTCTTTATCGGTCATCGGACTTACTTTCTGGCTGCACCTCGTACTTCATTTTGTGGAACGTCATAACCATATGCTCGTGGCAGTCAGCATATATATATATATATTTACATACAGCATAACGGTACAGCATATTATAATGTCTGCTTCAGAACATACTCCTACGTATAACAATAAGAATGTAACATTGTTTAACTATAATATTAATAATTTATTCATTTAATACTATTCAATATTAATAGTAATTTAAAAGTAAACAACTTACAATAACGTTCACCCGTTTTAATTAAGATTTATTTTTACAGTTGGCACTGCACTAATCCTTCAAAGACTGTGAGAACAACTCTACTATGAGCTGCAAAACATCTGAAACTGATTTTATATACATGATCTGTTCTTTTCGTATTTTTTGACTTCGCCTCTCCAATTAAAATATAATATCCTCGCTAGAATATTCGGTAAATATTTTGTCTACCATTTTTGAATAGCCCGTTAATTGGTTTTTATTGCGCATGGATACTTCAGATGTTCATAAAGGTTAGAAAATGTTTAGGTTGGCGGAACCACGAGGAGGAGGTGATATAGCCAAGGCGATAATAGTATGGCCAAGAGGTGATACTCCGGTATGAGTGGAATAGTCATAAATAAAATTACTTTTTATAAGAACAATCCATAAAATCCTCATCCATCTGCGATATTACAAACATTTTAAGTCTGCTAAACCCGAGTTCTGAATACGTTGCTTAGTGTAAACTGAGATATTCAAACGTTTTTTCTTTAATAAGTATGATATTCAAACAGCAGTGAAAACACAAACCAAGAAAAAAAATTATTGTTTAAAGGCGAAGTTTGGTGTAGGCCAGAGGCACTTATGGTTATGACTGCAATCCTGTTATTTGAACGAAGACTCCGCAAATTTTTCCTTGTACATTTCTAGTAAATAATTTAGCTCTCTTGGTAAAGGGGTTCGCTGGTAGCTGTAACCACAGATGCTGAGAAACCAGGAAAACTGTCAACCATTATTATACTTGCTGATAATGCTAATGAGGAATGTAGCGTCAGGCTGCAGTATAATCAGCGCCATAATCATAGATACGTAGTACACGCATCCACACAAATGCTGTCTGGAACATGTGGTCATCCCCATGGTCCAGGAGCCTCTGGTTCTGAGGTATTGGGTTCAAACTCGATGGACGGCAATAGATCTTTTTGGGCGTAAAAATGTTTAGCATGGCTTTCTTCGGAAGGGAGGTAAATCCGGTGGTCCCGTATCGTAGATTTACGCCACATGAAAGAACCTAAAGCCACAAAGAGCCCTCTGAGTAAAATTAAGCAGTCTTTAACGCCGAATATAGAATGGGACACTGAGAGCCACAGCAGTTAGAAATAAATATAAATATTTTGTTGTTTAACGACGCTGCTGTCAATTGCCAGGATCACATCAGCGTCGCCGGTGTGCCGGAATTTTGTCCCGCAGGAGTTCTTTTACATGCCAGTAAATCTACTGACATGGAGCTGTCGTTTTTAAGCACACTTAAAAACCATCGACCTGGGCCGGGTTTGAACCCGCGACCTTGGGATCAGTAGGCCAGCGTCTAACCAACTGAGCCACCCAGACCGGAGCTTCTATAAGTAAAACCTCATTTTTTTTCGAATATGTGCCTTCGCTATTTCAAGTGTCGAGGAGCTAATAATCTGAATGACTGAAGGTTTACTGTCTCTTCCAGGTATCTAGTGGGGAGAGAAAGTGCTTTACTTAACTCAAAAATTCGATAAGAAATGTCACGGAAATACATGTTTTGAGCCCCCGTAAATAAATAAGCACTTTTATAGAATGGTCCGCGCTTGTACGCATGTATATGGCATTTCGAGTGACTGTGAAAAAGTAACCCCCAAAGGAAAACTAA
>CM060970.1:24473845-24703845 GCA_030765045.1 Tenodera sinensis | reverse complement strand
AACATCTAAGCTGATAAGGGCAGCTTGTTGACCTTTCTTTAGGATGTCTAGGATTATTTGTTTGAGGTACATCAGAGCGTCAACTGTACTGGTTTGTGGTGTGAAACCAAATTGGTTTTTGTTCATAAGGTTGTTACTATGTATGTGGTGCATTATCCGTTGTATTAGTAGTTTCTCTAACACTTTGGCTGGAACATTTAATAAGCTTATTGGCCTATATTTGCTTACCTCATCGGAGTTCTCTTTGCCGGCTTTAATAATTGGTATAATTTTAGCGTGTTTCCATGCACTGGGGAAATAGGTTCTTCTTAGACAGCCGTTATATATAGCTGTGGTCAGTTTGGGAACTAGTCTGAACACTAATCGAAGTATCTCTGCAGTGATGCCGTTCTCTCCTGGAGCTTTCTTGGTGTTCATATTATCTATAATAGAGGCTACTTCTGCTGTTGCAAATGGAGTATCATCCCGGGTTTCTAATTGTTCCTTTATTTTGTGCCTGATTTGTCGGTGGTGATCATTGTCCTCTTTCACATCATCAATCGGCACAAATAAATCCATCATGACACTCATAGTCTCTTTCAAGTCACTGGTATATGTGCCATCGGGTTTCCTTAAGGTTGACAAGGTAATGTTTTGTTTCATCTTCCCAGATGACAATCTGTAAACTGCATTCCACGGGTTCGATGTCGTTGTAACATTACAATAGTTTTTCCACGACTCATATTTCGCCATGTATGTATGTATGTATGTATGTATGTATGTATGTATGTATGTATGTATGTATGTATGTATGTATGTATGTATGTATGTATGTATGTATGTATGTATGTATGTATGTATGTATGTATGTATGTATGTATGTATGTATGTATGTATGTATGTATGTATGTATGTATGTATGTATGTATGTATGTATGTATGTATGTATGTATGTATGTATGTATGTATGTATGTATGTATGTATGTATGTATGTATGTATGTATGTATGTATGTATGTATGTATGTATGTATGTATGTATGTATGTATGTATGTATGTATGTATGTATGTATGTATGTATGTATGTATGTATGTATGTATGTATGTATGTATGTATGTATGTATGTATGTATGTATGTATGTATGTATGTATGTATGTATGTATGTATGTATGTATGTATGTATGTATGTATGTATGTATGTATGTATGTATGTATGTATGTATGTATGTATGTATGTATGTATGTATGTATGTATGTATGTATGTATGTATGTATGTATGTATGTATGTATGTATGTATGTATGTATGTATGTATGTATGTATGTATGTATGTATGTATGTATGTATGTATGTATGTATGTATGTATGTATGTATGTATGTATGTATGTATGTATGTATGTATGTATGTATGTATGTATGTATGTATGTATGTATGTATGTATGTATGTATGTATGTATGTATGTATGTATGTATGTATGTATGTATGTATGTATGTATGTATGTATGTATGTATGTATGTATGTATGTATGTATGTATGTATGTATGTATGTATGTATGTATGTATGTATGTATGTATGTATGTATGTATGTATGTATGTATGTATGTATGTATGTATGTATGTATGTATGTATGTATGTATGTATGTATGTATGTATGTATGTATGTATGTATGTATGTATGTATGTATGTATGTATGTATGTATGTATGTATGTATGTATGTATGTATGTATGTATGTATGTATGTATGTATGTATGTATGTATGTATGTATGTATGTATGTATGTATGTATGTATGTATGTATGTATGTATGTATGTATGTATGTATGTATGTATGTATGTATGTATGTATGTATGTATGTATGTATGTATGTATGTATGTATGTATGTATGTATGTATGTATGTATGTATGTATGTATGTATGTATGTATGTATGTATGTATGTATGTATGTATGTATGTATGTATGTATGTATGTATGTATGTATGTATGTATGTATGTATGTATGTATGTATGTATGTATGTATGTATGTATGTATGTATGTATGTATGTATGTATGTATGTATGTATGTATGTATGTATGTATGTATGTATGTATGTATGTATGTATGTATGTATGTATGTATGTATGTATGTATGTATGTATGTATGTATGTATGTATGTATGTATGTATGTATGTATGTATGTATGTATGTATGTATGTATGTATGTATGTATGTATGTATGTATGTATGTATGTATGTATGTATGTATGTATGTATGTATGTATGTATGTATGTATGTATGTATGTATGTATGTATGTATGTATGTATGTATGTATGTATGTATGTATGTATGTATGTATGTATGTATGTATGTATGTATGTATGTATGTATGTATGTATGTATGTATGTATGTATGTATGTATGTATGTATGTATGTATGTATGTATGTATGTATGTATGTATGTATGTATGTATGTATGTATGTATGTATGTATGTATGTATGTATGTATGTATGTATGTATGTATGTATGTATGTATGTATGTATGTATGTATGTATGTATGTATGTATGTATGTATGTATGTATGTATGTATGTATGTATGTATGTATGTATGTATGTATGTATGTATGTATGTATGTATGTATGTATGTATGTATGTATGTATGTATGTATGTATGTATGTATGTATGTATGTATGTATGTATGTATGTATGTATGTATGTATGTATGTATGTATGTATGTATGTATGTATGTATGTATGTATGTATGTATGTATGTATGTATGTATGTATGTATGTATGTATGTATGTATGTATGTATGTATGTATGTATGTATGTATGTATGTATGTATGTATGTATGTATGTATGTATGTATGTATGTATGTATGTATGTATGTATGTATGTATGTATGTATGTATGTATGTATGTATGTATGTATGTATGTATGTATGTATGTATGTATGTATGTATGTATGTATGTATGTATGTATGTATGTATGTATGTATGTATGTATGTATGTATGTATGTATGTATGTATGTATGTATGTATGTATGTATGTATGTATGTATGTATGTATGTATGTATGTATGTATGTATGTATGTATGTATGTATGTATGTATGTATGTATGTATGTATGTATGTATGTATGTATGTATGTATGTATGTATGTATGTATGTATGTATGTATGTATGTATGTATGTATGTATGTATGTATGTATGTATGTATGTATGTATGTATGTATGTATGTATGTATGTATGTATGTATGTATGTATGTATGTATGTATGTATGTATGTATGTATGTATGTATGTATGTATGTATGTATGTATGTATGTATGTATGTATGTATGTATGTATGTATGTATGTATGTATGTATGTATGTATGTATGTATGTATGTATGTATGTATGTATGTATGTATGTATGTATGTATGTATGTATGTATGTATGTATGTATGTATGTATGTATGTATGTATGTATGTATGTATGTATGTATGTATGTATGTATGTATGTATGTATGTATGTATGTATGTATGTATGTATGTATGTATGTATGTATGTATGTATGTATGTATGTATGTATGTATGTATGTATGTATGTATGTATGTATGTATGTATGTATGTATGTATGTATGTATGTATGTATGTATGTATGTATGTATGTATGTATGTATGTATGTATGTATGTATGTATGTATGTATGTATGTATGTATGTATGTATGTATGTATGTATGTATGTATGTATGTATGTATGTATGTATGTATGTATGTATGTATGTATGTATGTATGTATGTATGTATGTATGTATGTATGTATGTATGTATGTATGTATGTATGTATGTATGTATGTATGTATGTATGTATGTATGTATGTATGTATGTATGTATGTATGTATGTATGTATGTATGTATGTATGTATGTATGTATGTATGTATGTATGTATGTATGTATGTATGTATGTATGTATGTATGTATGTATGTATGTATGTATGTATGTATGTATGTATGTATGTATGTATGTATGTATGTATGTATGTATGTATGTATGTATGTATGTATGTATGTATGTATGTATGTATGTATGTATGTATGTATGTATGTATGTATGTATGTATGTATGTATGTATGTATGTATGTATGTATGTATGTATGTATGTATGTATGTATGTATGTATGTATGTATGTATGTATGTATGTATGTATGTATGTATGTATGTATGTATGTATGTATGTATGTATGTATGTATGTATGTATGTATGTATGTATGTATGTATGTATGTATGTATGTATGTATGTATGTATGTATGTATGTATGTATGTATGTATGTATGTATGTATGTATGTATGTATGTATGTATGTATGTATGTATGTATGTATGTATGTATGTATGTATGTATGTATGTATGTATGTATGTATGTATGTATGTATGTATGTATGTATGTATGTATGTATGTATGCATGTATGTATGTATGTGTGTGTGTGTCAGTCTGTGGACAGCATAACTCAAAAATGAAAAATCAGTTAAAAACCAAAGTTGGTATTTAAGTTTAATTCAAGGATGCAACAGGGAGATTTTGAAGAAAATAGCTCTACCCTAAACTACCCTCTACATGGAAAATGTTTCGAAAATTTTTATTTTCTTGAAAATGACTCTAACGATTTTTATTAAAGTGTCATATGTTTGAGATATTTTTATGACAAATGAAATGTATATCTTGAATTTTCTGCCTATAGCCCCTGTAGTTGTATTTACTCTGAACAACTTTTGCATAACTGGTAAACCGTTAGAGATAGACCAAATCATACTATACATAAAATGTTG
The DNA here is from genome assembly GCA_030765045.1 of Tenodera sinensis. Lineage (NCBI taxonomy): Eukaryota > Metazoa > Arthropoda > Insecta > Mantodea > Mantidae > Tenodera > Tenodera sinensis. The sequence goes on along the minus strand of CM060970.1, from coordinate 24,699,030 downwards.
CTGTTGTTGTTAGCTAATGCTGGATTTCTGACAATGAAGTCATTAATCCTCTTTCTGTCCAATATTTTTCACTGATGGATGGGGCACTAGAAGTGGCCATTTCCTCTTGCAGATCACATAGAGGACAGAGTGGTGAAGAATATATCTCAATTCTGCTTAAATGTTTTGCCAGACAATCATGTCCTGTAATCAACCTGAAGGTTGCAACTGCCGATTTTCGAGGATACTCAGGAATTACTGTTTGAATGTTTGGTAGTTCCCATCTTTTATTTTTTGATTTTTCATAGTAATATTTTGCAATAATTTTTTTGAATTCAGAGTTGACTAACCTTTTAGGTGCATAAAATGGTAGATTAACTATAGATTTCTGTACACTGCCAGTACCCTCTTTTGCAAGAAAATCAACTTTCTCATTACCACTCAGTCCACAGTGAGCTGGTATCTATTGGAAGACTAGGTGTTTTTGAAGTGCGGTTAGATGGGTAAGGATTTTCCAACATTCTATAATTATTTGGTTTTTTGGTGACAACTTGGAAGTAATTGCTATAATTGCCGCGCTGGAATCTGAGAGAATAACTGCTTGATGAAAATTGAAATTCTATACAAAAGATTTTATAGGGCCATCTGAATTGCTTCAATTTCTCCATCAAAGTTTGTAGTTCCATAACTTGAAGATTTGTAATAATACAAAAAATGTAGATCTTGCTAAAACACACAATTTATGACTAAATAAATTTTCTTGTAGGGTGAACCATATCTCAATTCTGCTTAAATGTTTTGCCAGACAATCATGTCCTGTAATCAACCTGAAGGTTGCAACTGCCGATTTTCGAGGATACTCAGGAATTACTGTTTGAATGTTTGGTAGTTCCCATCTTTTATTTTTTGATTTTTCATAGTAATATTTTGCAATAATTTTTTTGAATTCAGAGTTGACTAACCTTTTAGGTGCATAAAATGGTAGATTAACTATAGATTTCTGTACACTGCCAGTACCCTATTTTGCAAGAAAATCAGCTTTCTCATTACCACTCAGTCCACAGTGAGCTGGTATCTATTGGAAGACTAGGTGTTTTTGAAGTGCGGTTAGATGGGTAAGGATTTTCCAACATTCTATAATTATTTGGTTTTTTGGTGACAACTTGGAAGTAATTGCTATAATTGCCGCGCTGGAATCTGAGAGAATAACTGCTTGATGAAAATTGAAATTCTATACAAAAGATTTTATAGGGCCATCTGAATTGCTTCAATTTCTCCATCAAAGTTTGTAGTTCCATAACTTGAAGATTTGTAATAATACAAAAAATGTAGATCTTGCTAAAACACACAATTTATGACTAAATAAATTTTCTTGTAGGGTGAACCATTTCGGAGATATTTCTCGTTATGTGTGTGAGTTTTGGAAAACTTTAGTGAAATGCAACATCATTGTTCATTTTTTTATATGTTAAGCGTGCAAAGAGAACGGAATCTCAAAGATTTGAATATCGCACAAAGTCTACTGTATTCTAATATTCCCCTTGCATCTACAAGGAAATAAGCAATAAGATAATTTGTATGAATGTTTATCTTAACTAACACGAAGATGATATAGGAATAAGAGTCTGTAAGAATGGTTAGTACAAGAGTAGAGAAAGTCATGTAAGTACAACACATCAGATTTTGTGGATTTGCTATTTCCAAGAAATCTTGACATCGGATTTTTGGTTGGAATACAATACTTCCTCTGCTTAACTATACATAGTAGAGAAAGTAATAAATCAGTGATTTACCAGTGATTTGAAAAAAGTAAATACAAATCTTTGAAAATTCAAACCAATAAGAGAGAATATCGTAAATGGTTAACATCACATTGATGTTGGTCAATTAAATCCTTGAACAAGATCTACATTTTCTGTGTAGTAAGAGTTTGTCTACCTCTTACAATTTACCAGTTATACAAAAGTCATTCAGAGTGAATAAGACTTCACAAGCTACTCCCAGAATATTCCAGATATACATTTTATTTTAAATATATGTTATTTTCATCAAAATTATCAGAGCCATTTTTGAGAAAATAAGTAATGCAAATATTTCCATATAAATGTTTGTTTGGGGTGGGGGAATTCTCTCAAAAATCTTTGCATTGTATCCTTGGAAGATGCTAAACTTGAATACCAAGTTCTTTGTTTGACCGACTTCCAGTTTTTGTGTTATGGTGTTCACAGACACACAACACACACAGATAGATGCATATGCAAAACGTTTCCTAGAAATGCTTTTTATTTATTTAAGGATCAAAATGTGCAATCTAAAGCAAAATGTGGAGTGAAAACATGTTCCATTCCTGCTTCCCTAGTATCCTCACTCCTGGGCAAGACTATTATGGAAACAAAATTGCTGACCTGGAAGTCACACATCCAAATATATACATACAATTCAAAACTGTTATAATATATTTACTACTACTTACTTTAAATGTGTTAACAATGTAGGTAGTGCAAGCAAGGAGCAATCAAGAAAAAGTGCATTAGAAAAATAGCTTTCTAAGTAATAAGTTCAGATTCAGGTTTATACACCTGTTGTAATAACATTTTACAAGGTCATCAGGAGTAAAAACCGTTATATAGATAATACAAAATCAAAGTGAACTCATTGCCACAATTTTATATAACCACTAGAAATGCATTAAAAATTACTTTTACCTAAATTTAAAAGAAGAATAACTCTGTCTTCTGAATAATCTCAATATTCAAACAATCACAAAGAATATAGTTTTTTCAAATATATATTTTTGAATAACCTATTATCAAAGAGACCTTCTAAGATGCAAGTCACTCATGAACATTTGTTTTCTCACATCTCTGTGTGTATTACCCACTCCAGAGCAAAATATTGAGCCATCTTATTGTAAGATGTATTTCTCAAGCACAAACTGCATGTAGCAGTGTGTATACGCATTTCTTTCTTTACTCTCTTTAATAAGCTTTTTGTAGAATCTCGATGATTATCGCAATGCATTCAAACCCTCATGAAAAAAAAAAAAAAAATAAAATAAAATATATTATTTCAAAGAAAAGAAAAAAATTCTGTGCAATTTTTAATTATTTACTACAAAGGAAACTGTTATGTTTTGTATTGCCACTATTACAGAAGAAAATGTGAGAAGCAGAGCCAGTTTGAAAGAAAATAAGAAAAATAAAATAAAATGTAAATGCTCAGTTTTAATTTTGTGAATTATAAATGCTCCTGCAAGGAAGAAAAAAAGAAGTCACTTTCTTCAATGCCCTTTCAAAACACAATATGTATGTGTAAGCATGTTAAATTTAGTGCTGTGCAATATTTTGTTTGCTGTGCTTTAAAAAAAAAATCATACCAGCTATGGTCCATCATGTGACTTTTACATAATTGCTGAAGTAACTCTGTAAATATATTTTCGACCGGATATCCTGTTCTGCGAATGTCATCTCAGGCCCTACAAACGCATTTTGAAAGGATAGTATTAGCAATTTTATTGGCAGACAGACGCCTTCGTGGTAAGTGGAAAGGGACAAATTTAGGGATCACCTAGGTTACCGATTATTGCAAACGCCCGCCCTTTGTGCTATGTTGCGAATAGAAATGAAATAGAACTTAATGCGCATGCATCACTTAGCATTGGACTCACTGACGTCAATACGAAGCAGCGGCTGGGAGTGTGAGCGCAATCGCACTTCCTACTTTCCCGTATGGCTGTGGCGGATTTATACCTTTATGTAATGCTTCCAGCTCCGGTATTGATCCAAACGCAACCCGCAGCATCGATTTACACATGGCCGGGAGAGCCGTTGCCCAGATGAGCTGAATGATAAGAGTTGCCCCATGTGTCAAACTATACTGGGACACATACTAGAAAGAAAAAGGCCAAAAATGCCAACATTTAATTAGTGTCATTGAACACTACAAGCTACTTTTGTTCTATGTAACTTTTAAAGCTGCGCAACTTTTTAAAGCATACTATGACGAAGCAATTCACATGTCTGAAAGCCCAGTTTTATTTTAAAACTGCAGTAAAAATCTTTTTACATTATAGTGAATAAATGATTTAAGAAATGCTTCAGGAATCTTCAAATACTAGATTAGCCGCAAAAAGAGCAGAAAAAGGCGGAGAGCCCTTAAATGCATTTACTTTTTAAAAACAGCTTTAAAGTCAGAAAATCTTGGGTTTTCATGTGTCGGCACTTTCAAATTGTTTTCCACGCGATATACGTTTGGATATATACGAAGGAAATTTTGTATACCTACTTATAACAGGATAAGAATGCTGATAGGAATTTTTGTTAGTTTTATTATTGAACAATAATACTTATATTGTGTGAATTTTAAGCAAAACGTTGAAGTTGCACATTAACATTTATCTTCCAAACTGACAGAATAATTAAACTTTTATATTTAAAATGTATTAATATGCTATTAAACAGTTTAATTTTTTTTTCAAAAAATAATTGCATATGTGGGACGATTTTCAAAAACAGTCAAAAATAAAGAAATATCTCGCGAAGTAATTTAAGGATATGCATTAAATTTGATGTGCAAATTATACATTAAACCGTGATTGTATTAGAATTTCAAATGAATAGGAGTGAAACTGTGTATTTTAAAATGTTCACGGGTGTACATATTTTCTGAGCCTTGTTATAATCGTATGTTCAGCAGGTAAAAAAATAACGGTCGCTCACGCTATTTTGCCAGTATAATATAAGGTAATATAAGCGACTTTTTCTTTGAGACAATTGCCCATCATAAGAGTTTGTAAGAATGGTAGAAGAGTAGAGAAAGTTATGTGAGTGCAAGAAATCAGAATTTTGTTTTTAGTTTTCTTTTATTTATGTCCTGACCGTGCATAGAGAATGAAATGACAATCACGTACCTACGTCAGTGTACGTGATAGAAGAAGTTTAAATTTAGTTCACCACTGAAACCTGCATTGAATAAATAAACAAATAAAATGCAAAAGTTTATAACATTTGATAATATCTGATATATAGTTGTGTAGCGGCAGCAACAAGTTGTCACAAGCCCCAAATAATATTACTTACTAACCCAAATGATCAACCAAGACGCCGTGTCGTATAGGACTTAGATGAATTTGCCGTTGCCTGCAGTTTCGGGAGCATTTTCTGGTCTTCGCAGGTGCAGTATGTATAGCAAGGAGGTGGTGTATGCATCTGCTTACATTTCCGCACATGCACTGGCATCGTGTTTTACGTGCACAGTTAACATATGAATATAATATAACTCACATAACTTTGAGCAATGTCATCAAATGGCAAATTGCCTTCCCAAACACCCACAATTTTTCCCTGACTCGTACACTCCACAATATCTGCATACATCGCGTGGGCTAAAGTTAAGGGGCACTGGGGCTGAATTTTCTAACTTTTCTATTTTACACAACTTGAAAATTCGCACACTTAATATGAATAAATAAAGACTGTGCAAAACCTCAATGTTCTAGCTCAGTTTCTCAGATAATAAAATTAAATAATACTTCTAACTAGCGATAAAAGACATTTTTGAAAACGGCCTTCCCATCTTTTCAGAGAACTATACTGGTCACATTTTCTGATATTTAAGTAAACTGAAAATGAATTAAAGTATTTGATTGAATTTGATGGTATCAATTGCAGAGAAATACATTTTTGTTTTTATAAAGTTTTTTTTTTTTTGTAAATATTTATTTAAGGTCGTTTTGACAGCACGGTCTTACCACGACCATATTTTATGAAGTTGTTGGTGTTAAAATTCCTTTCATTTTGAGCATAAATATTTATTGTGAGCCAATGAATAAAACAATCATGAAGTGTATGTTTGAATCTTTAGATAACATGTTTCAGGCTATCTATGAAAATTTACATACAAATCAGAGCAAAACTGAAATGGAAAACAGTGAAAAAAGCATCACTGTGATGTATCACAAGGTTAAAATGAAGCGCAAGGGTGACGTAAACATTTCGCTGAACTTTCAAAAATGGCGGATCGAGAACATGTTTGCCCAAAATAATTCACAGGTATCAATTGAATATTTATGTGTTTTTTCTTTTCTTTACCTGATTACCCTTCCCTTATGTAGGACTTTACAAGCCAGTGCCTAGGGTCAGACGCCTGTCGGGGAGCACAGGAACCTATGGATCGGACAGAGTGAACAACTGGAAGCGGGTGGTCAGCCCCAAGTATGATAGTGAGGAAGATGATATGAAATGTTTCTGCTCCTTCACGACTGAGAATGTCAGCAATTTTACGTAATGTATTTCCAGGATTTCTTTAAGCGCACACGTAGGTAATTCTTCCATAACCTTGTCAGCCGCTTCGCCCTGTCGCTAGATAACTCATTCTCAGTTTACTTAACATCACTTAATGCACCACGTAATTGCATACCCATGGCAACAAGACAAGTGATAGACTTAAAGAGATTTTATTGTAGGATAAGTTTCTTGACGTGGTGAGTGAAAATAACTGTACCTAGATTTTTTATTGAAGTTGAGTTACTGTGTCAAAATTGTTGATTTTCTCAATTTCCTGTCGTTTGTGCAGTAGTAGTTTGCAGCATCAAGCCAACTCCACCGATATGTTACAATGGGCTGAGGGGGAAAGGATATTGATGGCGCCTCTGCTTTCAACTTTTGCACTCGAAGCGAAGCTTTAACAGAAATCTTCTTGGTGTGTGCAATGAATTTTCCACCTCAGGGTAGGTCACTCGAGCCTCTTCAACTACTCTGTGTAGGGTATGTGCAAGACAAGTTACATGCACATGAAGGCCTTTTGCTGCTTTTACCATATAAGAAACAACGTCAGTTAAGACCACCCAATCCAACGTCTTGCACATCAACAGAAATGCCCCTCCAGGGTGGTCATGTTTAAAACTGCCAACTTACCTACCATAGGTGGTCATAGCTGGCCGCTGCATCCCTCACCCTTGATCACTACAGGCGTCATGAGGGGGTGCAGTACTGAAGGGTGCGATGTGGTCGGCGCCCCGGGCCCTCCCGGCATAGATGCTGAGCTGCGTGTACATGGGCCCTTGTTTCTCCATAGATCAAAAGCGTATCAATGTACTCGTCTTACGAATACGTGGTGAAGGAATGGCACAAAATATCATGCAACAGCTTTTGCGTGGAGAATGAAGAGAGTCGCCATTCATAATAACACACTGCACCATGCCAGTCCAATGGGGCAGAAATCATTATACCTGTTCTACTACGAAATGCAGACAACCAAAAACGATTCCAGTTATAATGTCCTAAACCCTCAGGGACTTTGTAATTAGATTATTGTGAATTCGGTTTCCAAGTTTTGATGAGCATAAAAAATTGCACAATGTCGAGACACGAACCCGTGTTCCTGAGGGATAGAGCACAAGTTACAGTCATTATTTTCTTCAGCTATTTCGAGATTTGACTGAAATCACGTTTAGAGTTCAATAGTACGACTTGCATGCCAAGCGTTATGCCATTGCCAGTTTTCATGCTTGATTTGGCCTTTTGAGACAGTTTTAATCCTTTGCTGGGCGCTTTAATGTTAGTACTTAGATGGCAAAAGCTATTATGACCGTTATTTGAGATGTACGAGACGTAGTTTATGCAAAAATTTAAATAAACCATTATTTAATATTATGTGCGTTTTGACTATTACACTGCTATGTATACTTTAATAAAAAGTTTGTAAAATCGGCTAGAAACCGGAATTCGCTCTCAATAAATGAGTCGTATGTTTTTGAGGTGTACTTTAGCGTACGTTCCTCCCTTAAACCGCTGTTCCTCTGAACTTTGCGCATTTCTATCTCTAAAAACGTCAAGCGATACGTTTTAGTAAACGCAAAACTGGACTAAGGCGCACATGCCGTTTGATGGGTGGCCTACTATCCCCCCCCCCCCAAAAAAAAAAAAAAAAAAAAAAAAAGGCGCGGCTGACTCACCTGGTATATATATCGATTAAAAACCTTCAAAGACAACTGCACGTATTGGTTCACGTGCATGAGGCTCACCACCGCCGATATAGGCTCTGCAATGACGTAGGAAGTACGCAGTTCGAAGCCCGTTTTTAATGTAGACAGCCCGATGTTGGGTTTATTGACGAAATGTGAACATACACCCGTCTCACACTTCGATGCGCTACAGCGGCCAAACCCTGCATTTCCGGACGGAGCTTCCTATCCCAAAATGATTAGTTGACAAAAACATACTAAGCGTTGTCGGTGTTTTTGGGGACATTCTGTATATTTTAAATATATGGTAGTTTAATAAAATCGTTACAGTATTTTTGAGAAAACAAAATATAACAAAATATGTCCATGTAAGGTATTGCTTGAAAATCCTCGTGTCGCATCTTTGGAACATACTGAAGCTAAATGCCAATTTTGATATCTATTCAACATTTCGTCTTTGTAATGCCTGTGTTGTTCACACACACACACACACACACACACACACACACACACACACACACACACACACACACACACACACACACACACACACACACACACACACAGGGGCGTTTTTCTAAAATGCTTATTTGTTTTTATTCAGAGGGCCTCAAATCATGTATTTCTGGTGAAAAGCAACACTTCCTTTACCTACTACGTACGCGACTAAGAAAGTATAATGCCAATGATCACAATATTTTTTTTAAAAAAAGAGCTAATAGCACGCAAGCGCTGACCTCGGATGGGCCGTAAGAATTTCTTCGTCTAAACTCAATGGGAATTAATAGAAAAATCTGATGTGTTGCACTCACATGACTTTCTCTACTCTTGTACTAACCATTCTAACAAACTCTTATTTCTATATCTCCACGTTAGTTAAGATAAACATTCGTACAAATTATCTTACTGCTTATGTCCTTGTAGGTGCAAGGGGAATATTAGAATACAAAAGGTTTTGTGCGACAGTCAAATCTTTTTGACTTTTGAGATTCACGATTAACATATAAAAAAATGAAAAACGTTGTTGCATTTCGCCAAAGTTCTAAGTTTTCCGAAACACACACACATAACAAGGAATATCTCCGAAATGGTTCACCCTACAAGAAAATTTATTGAGACATAAATTGTGTATTTTAGCAAGATCTACGTTGTTTGTATAGTATAATTTGGTCTATCTCTAACGGTTTACCAGTTATGCAAAAGTCGTCCAAAGTAAATACGACTACAGGGGCTATAGCCAGAAAATTCAAGATATACATTTCATTTGTCATAAAAATATCTCAAACATATGACATTTCAATCAAAATCGTTATAGACATTTACAAGAAAATCAACATTTTCGAAAAATCTTCCATGTAAAGGGTAGTGTAGGGTGGGGCTATTTTCTTCAAAATCTTCGTGTCGCATCCTTGAAAGACATTAAACTTAAATACCAATTTTGGCTTTTAACCGACTTTTCGTTTTTGAGTTATGCTGTCCACAGATTGACAGACACACAGACAGACACACACACGGACCTTTTTCTAAAAATGCTTCTTTTGGATTCAGGGGGCCTCAAAACATATATTTCCGGTGAAATATCGACATCGAATTTTTGGGTGGAATACAATACTTCCCCTACTTACCAGCAGAGAAAGTAAAAAGGGAAAGAATTAATGTATATATTAACTAAATCCTCGTGGATATAGTGACCTGTTGAGTACAATTTTTATAGTTGGGAAAGATTCGTGCACCAGCTTAAAAGAGAAAAATGTAATATGTGCACTCGCATGCCTATCTCTCCTCATTATTGTACAAACAATTCTTAACAATTATTCTTCCATCTACTTTACGTTAATCGAGATATGCATTTGAGAAATGGTCTTATTACATATTTCCTTATCCTCGTACGTGTAAGGAGGATAAGGGAATACAGAAGAATTAAGCGACTGTCAAACATTTTAAGAGCTAGTTGCTATCTGTTGGCTTTTAAATTACATTTTCTTACCATGTCTAGAAACCCCTCCCACAAAAAAAAAATAAATAAATAAATAAATAAATAAACAAAGAAACAAACAAACAAACAAAATAAATAAATAAATAAATAAATAAATAAATAAATAAATAATAAATAAATAAATAATAAATAAATAAATAAATGAATAAATGAATAAATGAATAAATGAATAAATGAATAAATGAATAAATACATACATACATAAATACATAAATACATAAATACATAAATAAATAAATAAATAAATAAATAAATAAATAAATAAATAAATAAATAAATAAATAAATAAATAAATAAATAAATAAATAAATAAATAAATAAATAAATAAATAAATAAATAAATAAATAAATAAATAAATAAATAAATAAATAAATAAATAAATAAATAAATAAATAAATAAATAAATAAATAGATAAATAGATAAATAGATAAATAGATAAATAGATAAATAGATAAATAGATAAATAGATAAATAGATAAATAGATAAATAGATAAATAGATAAATAGATAAATAGATAAATAGATAAATAGATAAATAGATAAATAGATAAATAGATAAATAGATAAATAGATAAATAGATAAATAGATAAATAGATAAATAGATAAATAGATAAATAGATAAATAGATAAATAGATAAATAGATAAATAGATAAATAGATAAATAGATAAATAGATAAATAGATAAATAGATAAATAGATAAATAAATAAATAAATAAATAAATAAATAAATAAATAAATAAATAAATAAATAAATAAATAAATAAATAAATAAATAAATAAATAAATAAATAAATAAATAAATAAATAAATAAATAAATAAATAAATAAATAAATAAATAAATAAATAAATAAATAAATAAATAAATAAATAAATAAATAAATAAATAAATAAATAAATAAATAAATAAATAAATAAATAAATAAATAAATAAATAAATAAATAAATAAATAAATAAATAAATAAATAAATAAATAAATAAATAAATAAATAAATAAACGGCTGGCCCCGTAGCTTAGTCAGTAAGGCCCCTAGTTACGGTGCAAGAGGTGCCGGATTCAGTTCCTGGCTATTTTTCTTTAGCTCACCGCCTCTGTAGCGCGCCGGCCTCTGGCGCGGGGGACCCGGGTTCGATCCCCGGTACCGGCGTGGGGATTTTTCCTCGCTGGGAGGTGTGGCATGGGGTCCACTCAGCCTCGTTAGGTCCCGGAAGGGCCAATTGAGGATCCACTTGATGCAGAAGTAGTGACTCCAGGTCGTTAAGGCCGCATAACTGGCCGAGAGGGCTTGGGGAGCCGACCACGTCCCACCCTCCAGCACTACGCCCCACTCATGATGCCTGTAGTGGGCGGAAGTGGGGGACGCAGCGGCCGGGTGGCAAGCCATGGTCCTTCATGGGGTTATTGCGCTGGGGGGGGGGAGGTAAAATTATTCCCCATCCTCCCTAGAGTCTGGAAGTATGAATGGGAGTGTTGTTGTTGTTGTAGTGTTTAACGCCCACTTTTACTACTACGGCACCGCAGGCGGTGACACTGATGATACATGAAGATGGAGCACCGGTGGAATGAAATGGCGGGGGAAACCGGAGTACCCGGAGAAAACCCGCCCTGACGCCGCTTCGTCCACCACGAATACCACATGCGGGTCCCTGGGATCGAACCCGGGCCGCCTAGGTGGTAGGCGAGCGCGCTAACCGCTCGGCCACGGCGCCGCCGAATGGGAGTGTGAATGTGTGTGGGTTTAATGTAATAAGTTAATCCAAAGTAATAGAAACTCAAAGATCTAATCCATCGTTAAACGAGTGAACACCATTGCTGTTGAGCAATTGTTCCAAAAGGTTAAAAGCCACCGATGTTAATGGCGGCATTTAATTGGAACATTAAAAAAGAAATAAAAACAAAAAGGAATGACAGCCCATTTCAGAAAAGGATATGCAAATATATAACAAGGAATATCTCGGAAATAGTTCAGTCCACTAAAAATGTATTTGACATAAATAATGTTTCTTTTACGAGATCCATATTTTTCGGCAGTAAGATTTTGCCCGTCTCTTAGGATTTACCAATTATGTAAAACTCACCCCAGAATAAAGATGCTTCTGAGGACATGTTCTGAAAATTAAAGATATATACGTTTCATTTGTCATAAAAATATATTGAACATATTGTATTTCAATAAAGAATCGCTACAGTCATTTTTGAGAAAGTAAACAAAATTCGAAAAATGGTCCATTTAAAGGGTAGTCTAGGAAAGATGGAAGATGCCGAACGTAAATGCCAAGTTTGGTTTTCAACTAACTTTTCGTTTTTGTTATGTGTTCTCTCTCTAGAAGCATATCCTTCTAAATTATGACTCCGGCCGTGAAAGCCTTCGTTTATTTCTGTTCTCTCTCTCTCTCTCTCTCTCTCTCTCTCTCTCTCTCTCTCTCTCTCTCTCTCTCTCTCACACACACACACACACATTTTCTAAAAACCTATGTGTGCACTCATATAACTTTCTCTACTCACTTTAGTATAAAGCATTCTTAAGAACACTTCTCTTTTACCTAATTACTTCATATTAATCGAGATAGACATTTATAGATATTGCTTTATTATAGTTTTCCTGTAAGTACAATGAGAAGAGGAGAATACGATTGAGAAGAGGAGAGGCTTAAGCGATAGTCAATTTTTTTTAAAATCTGAAGTGTGCGTTTATTACTTTCTGTACTCATTCTTATATAAAATATTCTTAAACATTTGATGTGTTGCACTCACATTACTTTCTCTACTGTTGTACTAACCTTTCTTACAAGCCCTTATTACTCTATCTTCTTCGTGTTGTTAAGATAAACATTTGTACAAATTGTCTTATTGCTTATTTCCTTGTAGATGCAAGGGGAATATTAGAATATAGTAGACTTTGTGTGATAGTCAAATCTTTTAAAGCTTCGAGATTCCGTTCTCTTTGCACGCTAACATATAAAAAAATGAACAACTATGTCCCATTTCACGAGTTTTTTTTTTAACTCATACAGATAACAAGGAATATCTCCGAAATGGTTCACTCTACCAAAAAAAAAAAAAAAAAAAAAAAAAAAACAGACATAAATTATGTATTTTAGTGAGATCTACATTTTTTGAAGAGTACGATTTTGTGTATCTATTACGGTTTACGAGTTATTCAAAAGTCATCCAGACTAAACAGGGCTACATAGGCTATAGCCAGAAAATTCAACATATGCATTTCATTTGTCATAAAAATATCTCAAACATGACATTTTAATCAAATGTCTCAAATTCGTTAGAGCCATTTTCAATAAAATCAAAATTTTCGAAAAGTTTTCCATGTAAAGGGTAGTTTAGGGTAGGGCTATTTTCTTCAAAATCTTCGTGTTGCATCCTTGAACGACATTAAACTTAAATATCAACTTTGGTTTTTAACCAACTTTTCGTTTTTGAGTTATGCTGTCCACAGAGTGATACACACACACACACACACACACACACACACACACACACACACACACACACACACACACACACACACACGGACCTTTTTCTAAAAATGCTTTTGATGGATTCAGGGGCCTCAAAACATGTATTTCGAATTTTTGGGTGGAATGCAATACTTCCTTCTACTTACCAACGAAAGTAAAATGCTTTTGTTTTTTATTCAGGGGGTCTCAAAACATACATTTCCAGTGAAATCTCGACATCGAACTTATGGGTGGACTACAATACTTCCTCTACTCACCAGTAGAGTAAGTAAAAATGCATATTCTTCTATATAGTTCATGTTAATCGAGACATATTTGCAGAAATGGTGTTATTAGATAATTAATTATAGGTGTAATGGGAATAAGAAAATACAGTAGGCTTAAGCGATTTTAAGAGCTAGTAACACACACAGCTTTCTAAAAATGCCCTTTTTTTTTGGATTCAAGAGTGTCAAAACATGCATTTATAGTGAAGGCTCGGTATCGATTTTTGGGTGGGAGACAATATTTCCCCTACGTACTAGGTATATACAGTAGGGTAAGTAAAAAGGCAATATGAACTATTTTCATATGGAAACTGTAATCCGCCACAGGCAGTCTGCGTCATTTCTGCTGCCAATTTCTCGGTTTTGACCTAAGGTTCTGACGCAAAGCGATGCGCATAATGATGACGCGCATCCAGGTCAGCAACTAAGGCGCATGATCGTTCCCGTATCCTCAATATGTTGCCAACCAGAACGGATAATTACAAACTGTAGCTGAATTAACCACTAACAGCGGATTGAAAGGAATGGGGAAATAATAGTTATAGTAGTAGTAGTGATGATGACGACGACAATGAAGACAAATAGTGAAGACGAGGAAAAAATTCTCCTTATAATTACGTTCTTTTTTTATTATTATTTTAACGCCCTTTAACCTGATAGGTCACATCGGACAATGAATGAATGAAATGATGCTCCAATGAGCCCGGGATTCATAGAGCTTGACGTTTCCTGCATTCGTCTTCTCAGAATAAGAGAAACCCCCCCCCCCCCCCAAAAAAAAAGCTTATTCGGGCAACTCACCCTAACCGAGATTCGAACTCGGGATCTCATGAATATAAGGCAGACACGCTATCCTACAACACAGAGGCGGCCTAATTGCGTTTTCTTTACCTTTCTTTTTAATTGCTACTAACTTTTTAATCTTTGATGTTGAAATTGCTTTAATCTTAACTAGAAATATTATCTGATAATGATGATGATAATAATAACAACCACAACAACAACAACAACAACAACAACAACAATAATAATAATAATAATAATAATAATAATAATAATAATAATAATAATAATAATAATAATAATAATAATAATAATAATAATAATAATAATAATAATAATAATAATAATAATACTAATAACAATAATAGTAATAATGCTAATAATAGTAATAATAATAATAATAATAATAATAATAATAATAATAATAATAATAATAATAATAATAATAATAATAATAATAATAATAGTAGTAGTAGTAGTAATAATAATAGTAATAATAATAGTTATAGTAATAATAATGATAATAATAATAATAATAACAACAACAATAATAATAATAATAACAATAACAATAACAACAACAACAGTAATAATAATAATAATAATAATAATAATAATAATAATAATAATAATAATAATAATAATAATAATAATAATAATAATAATAATAATAATAATAAATAATAAATAATAATAATACTAATAATAATAATCATCATCATCATCACCACCATAATAATAATAATAATAATAATAATAATAATAATAATAATAATAATAATAATAATAATAATAATAATAGTAATAGTAATAGTAATAGTAATAGTAATAGTAATAGTAATAGTAATAGTAATAGTAATAGTAATAGTAATAGTAATAGTAATAGTAATAGTAATAGTAATAGTAATAGTAATAGTAATAGTAATAGTAATAGTAATAGTAATAGTAATAGTAATAGTAATAGTAATAGTAATAGTAATAGTAATAGTAATAGTAATAGTAATAGTAATAGTAATAGTAATAGTAATAGTAATAGTAATAGTAATAGTAATAGTAATAGTAATAGTAATAGTAATAGTAATAGTAATAGTAATAGTAATAGTAATAGTAATAGTAATAGTAATAGTAATAGTAATAGTAATAGTAATAGTAATAGTAATAGTAATAGTAATAGTAATAATAATAATAATAATAATAATAATAATAATAATAATAATAATAATAATAATAATAATAATAATAATAATAATAATAATAATAATAATAATAATAATAATAATAATAATAATAATAATAATAATAATAATAATAATAATAATAATAATAGATGATGATGATAATAATAATAGATAATAAAAAGAATAATACACTGTTGTTACCACCATTTGTCGTTATCATAATTAGTGTCACGGCCATTATAATGAAGCGTGAAGGTTTCCTGGTACAATACATTAGCTAGAAAAGTTTCGTTGATGTTGGCAACGTCCTTCCAAGCGGCCTGGTGTACATGATGCTCGTTCTGACGTTCCTCTTCGCCATCTTGTGCTAGTACAGGTAAGTCGCATTCTGTGGAGCTCCTCTGAATTTGAAGTTAAAGTACAGTTTAACCGGCCGAAATTGGAATTATATTTAAGTAATCTGAAGTATACTAGCTACTGTTTCTTTTGCTACATTTTGAATTTTTATTTTTAGTGAGAATGAACGAGAGTTGTTAAATACTGTTTCAGGTTTTACATTGCGTTGACTTCTTTGTTACCTATCTACACATTTGCAAGCGACGGGATACTTTTCTTTGAATTAAAATGTAAGTAATCTTTTAATTTAGGAGTATAATAAGTAGCAGGTTATTTAATAGTTTTTAGTGTCGGGAGTAAGTTGATATATTTCTGTCCTTTGTTAGTCACCACCCAAAATGGCGGATGGTCCATGGAAACTCATCGATTTGATGACGTTACACTTGCAATGTCTTGAGTAAAATGTGAATTTTCATCTGCAAGTCTAAAACCCCGGAACTGTTTTTGCCTTCGGCGTTCAAAAATTCGGGAATGGAGAAGAGCTAAGTTGACCTGATATCGACATACGTTTGTCATACGTAGTTCGTAGATCGAAACCCCACCCTGTGGCCAACCGATATATAATGGACGTTAGGTGAATAGGACGCATTGCGTTCATATCTGATTGTAATGTGTATCAAATGAGACTAGTTCAATCCCTGAGTTTTAGTCAGTAATGTGTGTCAAATGAGACTAGTTCAATCCCTGAGTTTTGGTCACAATGGAATCAAACATCCAATGTCTGCATTCCCATTAAGAATTTGCACATCACCTCGGAAATCCAATACAAATGGCTTTGACCTCCATATAGTTCAGTTTCACTGGCTCTCTATTGGTCTAAACGTTATCAGATTTTCCAATTGAGGCAAACCTGAAATTTCTCATCAGCCCGTGGTACCTGGTGTAGCAGATTCACTCTGGATGACCATCAATTTTTAGTGTAATTCTTGCAGGGAATGCTAATGACATTGTAAAGAAAAATTTGGTCCAAAAATGTTATGTGCGTCAATTTGTAAAAGTTACGAAATGGTGTTGCACGAGTGTAAAAAGTAATATATATAGGGAATTACATTTAAATACCTGGAGGAATGGGGTGTTGGGATAAATATGTAATTGCCTTATTAGTAATGTATGTATATGTTGTTTGGTCGTACTTCATATCTCATAACATTTAAAATTAATCTCCCCTAATTATAAACATGCTATTTCCCACAAAACGTGATCGCACACCCAATATTTAGTAGAATTTTTAAAAATAAATGCCACCATTCTATATTTTAAGGGTTTCCCTTTTGCTTTGTCTTCGGTCTCCGGGCATTGGTTTTGCTGGCTGTTGTCTTTGGCTCCAAGTTCCATTATATCTGAAGCGCCTGTTTCAAGCCTTCTTTATTGGAAAAGGGGTATTTTCTAATTTGCTGCTCTAAAATAGACTACAGGTGTTTTAATGGTTTGTCTGGTGACAGGTGGTGTATGAAGTTGCTTTGGCATGTTGTAAAGCAGCCACAAGAGAATATTTCCAGCAGTAGGTTTGCTTGCAGAAAAATAAAATTCTCACTTCTCTGAGCACCAGTATAGATTTTTCTTCAGATTGGTAAAGTCCTTTTATGAGGCATTCCATTGATAAAGTACAGTCAATCGACGCCTGAAGTGCTCAGCCTTTTCCAGAAGTCTAGCACTCTTATGAAATTTAATTGCTTGATTTCTCTCTTACTAGAACTTGTTCCAAGGTACTTGACCATGATACTCAGCTTCTCGGTAAACATTGTTGCACAGCACTGGCTGAAACGTTGATATGTACTAAGTTTTTCCAGATCTGCAGCCAACTTCACAGCTTTGATCATAGGGTCCTTTGTTATTCTACATATACTATATTTTCTATGTTGCTCTATCAGCAACTTGTATTTTTTATCTTGCTCTGTCAGCAACTCTGGCCTTCCAATTCTTGGCCTGTTTTGCATGTTTTTTAAAACACAAAACCTATCAATTATTGCCTGACAATGGAACGAGGTCTATCAACATTGAGATTTCTTGCCTTGATCTGCATTGATTATGCAGTTTAATTACTAGTTTTTCTTGTTTCTTTGCTGGTCTCCCTGCTATTGTTCCCCCATTTGGACTTAAGTGGTTTTCTGTTTACCAACTTGCCCCACTATTATCGTTGCTATCCACAGGTAGGCAGACAAGTGAATGTTGACTAGTTCAGCCTTTGACAGTCTCGAACCACCACCTCAGGTGTATTACTTTTTGCGCCCATTTTAAACATCTTTTGGTGCATTTTATTTAATTTTTAAAGCTTCTGCTCATATTGCGGTTTTATTGATCAGACCGTGTTTGACATCTTATCACATTTCTTGAAACTGCTTTTTTGTAATGCATTCTAATGCAAAATAATATAGGTGTACAAAGACATTTTACACTTACTGTATTTTGTAAACCTTGCAGGAGCAGATATTGCCCCTGATAACACAAGAACCTGTCATTCCATTCATATATGCACACACACTAGCCTAGGAGTTATAATCTGGAGTAAATTTCAATAATGCAGGACCGTTGTCCTGTGCATATACTAACCTAAGCATTGTTTATACTTTGGTATTAGGTACAGGTCCCAGCATTAAATGTATGCAATGCACTTTGTAGTAGAAGCCAACTATTAACATGTGAACTGCTCATTAGCTCAGGATTATTATGCACCCACCCTGAGATCGCCATGTCTCTCAAGCTCTAGTAACTGGTCATTATATTGAAATGAAACCAATGTTTTTAACAGGAAGTAGCATACAGAGCATGGATTTTGTTAATTTGGAGAAATGTTTGCATACAAGCAGCATATATGTATATTGCTTACATACAGATCTGTCTGACAAAGAAACCTTTATCAAAACTATATTTCTTATCTGCGCAGAGCATCTTTCCATGGTGCATCAAATTAACATTGTAGGTTCACTTAGCATTTCCTAAAGCTTTCGCAGACAGCTCCACAATAGGACCTTGTCATCCCAATCATTTATTAACCTAGGCATCATAGCCTATGTGGTGGTCGTCTGGTTTACCTAGCAACATGACTTTTGCCATTGCACAAGAGAATATTCTAGAGCAGGCATGGGCAAAATTGGTTTAACTGTGTTATTGTCGCACTCACCAGCCATCTCTGCCCTTCATTGCTGTTAGGCTCCAACACACTTCATTCAGTGGCAAATATGGCTGTATTGTGAAGAATGGCAGAGGAGTCATCCAGAGTAAATTTCAATAACGCAGTTCCCTGTCATTGTGCATATACTAACCTAAGCATTGTTTATACTTTGGTATTAGGTACAGGTCCCAGCATTACAATGTAATGTATTCAATGCATGTTCAAGAACTAAAGCTTGCTGTTTATTATACAGATTTCAATTTGCAAGTGTAGTGTTCCAATATCAAACGATGCTGATCAGACACACAAATCAAACTTCCTTTCTTCCTTCTATGAAAGGAAGATATTTCTTACAGGTGTTTATTTACAATTTCAAAATGTACTTTTTGAATACTTGTATTTGTAAACATATAAGGGCCAGTATAATTCCACTTTTTAGGGGTTTAGCTTATTAGTTTATTATAAACTATATTTTGTGTTTCAAAGTTTGAGTTCAACACCAAACAACTTGTGTTGACCAATTAGTTACCAAATATTAAGGTTAAATAGCAATGGAAATTTTCTGCTTAATTAAGGAGGACCAGTTTAATGTTAATCATCAGGCAGCCTGAGAATCTTAAGTGTGTAAGATAGAGGAAGGTTATGAATTCTAAAATGATATAATTTGACTAACCACAGTAGATAGCTATAATAATATTTTGTATGCAAAATATGATTTAAACAAAATAGTTAATAGTGTACAAATTTAATACTGTTCAGGTAGAATGAAGCCACCACGGCAAGTGCTGTATTGAACAGCCTTCATCACTTGGCAAGAGAATGTGGGGCGAGTGGGGCAACTTCAATTGCTACCTCTTCTCTCATGCCCATGCCTTTCTGTAAAACTGTTCTCAACTTATTGTGTTCATGTGACATTTTGAGAGATGTGCATTATTCATGTTACCTGTTGCAAGCTTGGCAGCCTTGATTTTCAAGTTGAAGGAATATGGGGAATCCTTCACCTTAAATTTTCTTCAAGAAATGGCTTTTGTGATGGAAAAATATATCAAAACACCCGTTAGAGTAAATAATTCGTTTGTAATGGGGATTGAGATTTTTATTTTACAATGCACTTGCAAGTTATGAAGTGCGATTTGGTCCACGTAAATTTATGAACTAGCAATGTGATCTGCAGATGCATTAAACGTTTCGAATACCCTGTTTGAAATTCCCACTAAAGTGGCAACTGCATCACGAGGCCTTGAGAAATGTCAGCTGGAGATCTGCTGGCCATGCAATAGTACATTTATTGGATCTTAGAACACGGTTCCATTAATAATGCCAGAATGTCTTGCTCAAGATAAGGTACAAAACTAATTTGGTGTCGACACCGATTGCCTGCCATTTTCCTGTTAATTGACCCTTTCAGGTCCCTCAAATTCCACCATCTTTCCTATTTTGTTTGCAACACATTCTCTGAAAAGTGCTTTCTGTACCTAGTGCTCTCTTAATGACATCTGCTTTGCCTAAATATCATGGTTCATGTTCTGAATATTTTTAATTCACATTTTTATAAATATGTGAAGTATTCATAAGTGATGTGCCCTGTTTACTTGTTAGAAGTTATGTGAAATCTGTAGTTCGTTGTTTGCTGGTTTACTAGGGATATACAGAATATCAATTTTTCTTCATATTTTGCATGTCTTCGTGGGAGACTGTCTTCTTAGTGCTCCTAGGGAACAGTTATATCAGCAAAAATTTCTTTACATGTAATCAATGGGGAAAACAAATGTCGACTTTTGGAAATATTTGATTTTGTAATGCCAATGCAGTGTAATGTAGGTGACATTACAGTCTAGCATATCCAAAAACTGAAATTTTGCATAGGAATCAGATGGGGGGGGGGGGGCGATGTACAAGGAAAAACTGCATGTTTTTTTCTGTGGTATGCCTTTTTACATTCCTTAATTTTGTAAACTCGTCACCACAAAGAAAAAGCACTTATACTCTGTTCATCAAGAGATTAGAGGAGATATAAACAAAGCACCGGTTTGTATCACTCCGCGGCCACGTGCTTTCACAATGACGCAACACGGTTACCTACCGCTACGCATAGGTATAATATGCATTTTACATTACTAAAGGATATATTTACGCGATCCAAATAACATGTAGCACATGGAAATTAACTGCTACTTACGTCATCTCTGTCCACAATAACACTTTTTCATTTCCTGCTCACAATCTCGAAACCAATCTCCAGAAGCAGCTTGTGGAGGGAAGTTCGTTTTAAATCTGGAAGATCGGGATCAGAGTTAACTGCCAACAGCACTTTGTTTAAGGTAGTGGTTCATTGTTAACAAAGAACTGGTGAACTTTTCGACGGATTGCAGATCTCACACTCACAAATTCGTCGCAAACTACATCCACCATTTATCTAGCACGTGGTCGTTTTTACTGGTATCTTCACCAACTGACGATTGTTCTTTGGGTGAACTGTAAATACTTGCAACTGACACACCGGTAAACTCGGATGTTAATTTCATCACGTCTTCGATAGCAAGTTCAGGATATTACTCGTAGAACTTGTTAAATATGTTCAATATTGTTGTCTTTTCAGCACTTTGAAACGGTTTGCCGCACTTATGTTTTACAACATTCACTTGTTCCGCCATGTTACTTTCACACTGAATAATGCGCGCGCAGAATGAATTAGGCTGGTTACAAATTCACTTAACTGCGTATTCTTACAGTTTAACTATGCTTAGTACACTTAGTTTATGCTTTAGCAAACATTAAATGACATTTCAGACCTCAGTAACATTATTTCTTCAAGGGACTATTTACACGGCGAAAGCGTCAAGAGGGCGCGCTGTGGTCAAAACGCACGTGGCTTTGTTTACGTCTCCTCTAATCTCTAGATGAACAGAGTATAGGCTACATCCAGAAAGCAATTTCAATTCTAGACATTTTTGGGCTTCAAGCCAGGTGTAGCAATGAGCCATCGAAGTTTTGGGAGTGCATCTCTCATCCTCACTGCACCTGGCTTGAAGCCCAAGAACATCCAGAATGTTCATTGCCAGGAAAGCTTCAGATCTTGTGTAAATTTTTCATTTTAATATCTGAATATATGGTATTTTAGTTATTAAGCCACTTTGAGAAAATAAAATCAACCATTCCCACATGTGAAGATTGAACATCCATGAAAGATTGGAGAACTTGCATATTATTCCTCTTGTGCATACCTTTTTCTAAAGTGTTGGATCTCAAAATGTTACAGAATGAATTTTGTTGAAATGTCACTTTGTTAGTGTAATACAAGGGCTTCTGTATAAATAAAAGGCTGGGAAAGTCATGAGAATATATTATATGTATAATTAATCCTCGTCATTTTTGAGAAAATCATTTTTTTTAAATTTATTTTTGAAAATGTACATGTAAAGTGTAGTCTGGAGAGGATTTTCTTAAATTCTCATCCTTGGAAGACCCATTCATCTTCCATTTTTAAGTTATGTCCTAACACCTTTTTCTAAAAATTCTTTTTATTTTGATCCTCCTAAGGAATCTCAATTTATTTCAGGTGAAATCTCTTATAGGAGAAACAACGTATTGGCAGCTCCCAAGAATTCAACATGGCTGATATTTTACTAAACTGCAGACATACCAAAAAGCAGTGCTGCCAGCATAAAAGCATTTTTAAGCTCAAATATCACTGTAAAGTAACATGCTTTCAAACAATGCTTGAACACTGTTACCACACAACACATGATGAATCTACTCACCAATGGCAAATATTATTTGACAATTAACACTTGGATAAAATCACTTCCGAATGCTAAATATGGCAATATATATTTATTTATTTATTGCACTTGTTTTGCCAACAAAGGTAACAGTAACTAAACTATATACTGCTCTAAAATGGACAACCACACAAATATGAAGAATACAATGGCATCCACAGATTAATTGGACATCTAAACAGAATCTTGTTTCAAAATATTGGTTGACTTCTCTGCAACGGGCTCAAAAAGGGCTTCTGTGGTAACAGGTGCGGTAACACCAACTATGTCTGTAGAATAAGATTTGAAGCTTTCCTGGCGACGAACATATTCAAGATGCTCTCGGGCTTCGAGCCAGGTGTAGTGATGAAAAGACATCGATGTTTCGGGAGTGTACATCTCTCCGATCTTCAGGATGAATGACTCCAGAAACGTCGATGTATTTTCATCACTACACCTGGCTCGAAGCCCGAGAGCATCTTGAATATGTCTGTAGCTTTACCGTGGTTATTTTTGCGAACAGTTGGCAGTACTAATGCAACCTAACATGGAATATAATTAAATATAACCAGTGTGCCATAATAGGGGGATGTTGGGTTATGGGGTATTCCAATAAACTTTCTTCTTTATCAGATTTTTAGGTGTAAATGCAATACTTCCCTTGAGAACTGTTTTGAGATCCAGCACACTTAATCATATTAGGCCATCAGAATATGCAAGTAAATGATTCAGTTTCAGGCATATAAACTTTTTTGTAATTTTCCCTTTATGAAACATTCAAGTAAATTCTATATACTTAACTGGCTTACCTTTATATGTTCCTTGTGGAGTGATATGCCTCAAAACAGGGATAAACACACAAGGGCACATCTCCACATTTGCGAATTCTCTTGTGGCACACGAAACACTTTTGAGATGGGCGTGACTTCTTTGCTGTTGGTAGTATCCTTTTAAAAGTCTGAGGGGTGCAGGGGTTCTGGATTTTCTACCCCCAGTATGAAGAGGCCTCTCAACGTGGTATTTTTCAATTAGGCTGTGAGCTATTGATAGTTGGAAGTCAAGGTAGGTCATTGCCTTTGTGGGTTTAGAACTCTCCAAATTGCCAAACTTCTGTATGTGATTATATCCAGTTGGTGCAAAAATACCTTTTTATACCACTTCTCACTTCAGCTACAGGCAGGAAAGTATACATATGTATTTCAACAAAGAAAGAAACGGAGCCTGCTATTCAAGTTACGACACACGTAAGGAATACATGTATATTGCATGTAACAAGTTTTATACCAGTTTTTTATTTATTAAAATAACTTAGTATTTACGCAAAATACAGCTGTGTATTTACAAAGCACATTTAACAATTTAAATGCCCTGCTGGATATTGGTTAGCAGTTCTCGGCCCGCGGAGACTTTAAATGGCTAGCACTCAAGAGGTTAAGGGTGCATGTCACTGTTTTTGTAGGGTGTGCTGAAATTGCTTAAGCATTTAAATTTACATTTGTTAGAAGCATCTTATTGCCTGCATTAGAATGGAGGTTGTTGGAAATGTGAGAATCAGAATTAGATAGGGTATATTGGGTATTATATGCAGAATCACGTTTCATTGAAATTGACTGAAATTAATGAAATACTGCTTTGTTTCAGGTCTTTCCAACCTAATAATAATAATAGATTTGGAGGTAACAATGGAAGGACTGGATTTGGCAACAATATAAGGAATGGTTTTGGTGGAACAAATGGCAGGAATGGCTTTGGCGATAACCAGAGAAGAAATGGCTTTGGTCAAAATAATGGCCGACCAGGAATGAGAGACAACAAAGGAGGAAATGGCTTTAATAGTGGTCGTAGACCTGGAGGCCCAGCTATGAGTCAAATTGGAAAGAATGGTAGCCAACCTGGCGGTGGTCTGATGAAGCCTAAATGGGACCTCGATTCACTGAAACCTTTCCTTAAGGACTTTTATGCACCTCATACTGCAGTGATTGGCAGGTGTGTAAAGTCAAAATTCTGATAACATTTAAAACATATTTCCGTCATAGTATCTTACCACTGAAGGTCCTTCAATTTTAATACCTTTCTGTATTTAGACTTTACCTTTTTCTCGGTTGCTGCAAGGGTTCTAAAAATTAATTTTATTTGTAAATGTGCTGGTTCTTAGAACAGCTTTACTGTAAGAATTTCCTAAATTTTAAAACCAGCAATGGTCTGTTTTTGTGGCACGAGTTTGCTTGCAACCTAAACTGCTAGGTGCTGTCTTCAAAATATTGTATATAAAACTGGGTGTTAGGTGTATACTGTCTGATCACCAGACTGCAAGCCACGTTTGGGCCTAATTTGAAAAATGTTTTGTTGGGCTGGGCCAGGGCTTGAAAATTAAACGTACAAAATAGTTATTAATATATTTTGGTCACTGAGAATAGCACAATCATCACAGCGTTTCTTTACTAGAAATTCTATATGATTATTCTGCTGAAATGTTTCAAATAATAAAAACAATTCAATTGGGCCAGACTTGGGCCTGGGCACTACAACCTCTTCTTAGGCTCAGGCATGGTTGAGGCCAGGCTGAACCTAAGAGTGTTGGCCTGTGCAAGTGTCTACCAGAAGGCAAGCAAAGTGCATTTATCTGACAGTAGGTGAAGCAGCTTATCGGCAGTTCACAATAATTCAATACAGTCGACATTACACCAAAAAACCAGTACTGCCAACCTACATAAAAGCATTATTTCTTAACCTCAAATATCACAGGTTTAAGCTAACATGTTTTCAAACAATAATAATGCTTGAACATTTGTTACCACACAACACTTTGGAAAATTTATTCTGCAATAACACTTTTGGATAAAATCTCTTCCAAATGCTAAATATTGTAATACATAACGTACTACTGTTGTGAACACAAAAGTAACAGTAACCATAACTGTATGTAATGCTCTAAAACAGTTCAAGACAAAACCATGTACACACGAGTAATCCATTGACCTCCACAGATCATAGCGTCTAAAAATCTTGTTTTAAAATCTATCAGTTGTCTTCTCTGCAATGGGTTCAAAATCAAGGGCTTCTGTGGCAACAATACCAACTATGGCTGTAGCTTTACCATGGTTATCTTTTAGGAACAATTGGCAGTACTAATGCAACCTAACATGCAATATCACCCAATATAACCAAACCCTGCCATAATGGGGGGGGGGGGGATGTCAGTTGGTTTTTGGGCTATTCCTATAAGCTGTTTTCTCTTTACACAGTGTTGCATATCATATTAGTATGTTTAATAAGGTAGGGACCCTAGAAAATATTTATGTAGCATATTCCTCAGCTTGCTGCCTTCTGGTAGCAAGACAGTAATTTTACACATAAAAAAGATGAAGGCTTTTTGTATTTATCTGTGCTGAGAAAGTAATATGGTGGTTAGCATGTTTATATTTTTCTACTATGCACACTGTTTCAGGACCATTCAAGAAGTTGATGATTACCGTAAAGAGAATCAGATATCTATTAAGGGCAAAGATACGCCCAAACCTATTCAGTATTTTGAGGAAGGAAATTTCCCAGATTATGTGATGAAGGAAATCAGGTAAGATTAACTTCTTTTTTGTGCAGTTTTCATGCAGCAGTTAAGATTTGTTGCTGTTAAATTGAGTTGCCTCAACACATTTAGCAGAATGTTACTCACATTGATAGATTGTTTTTCAAGTCCATTCTCGTTACAGGAAATCTGGGTTTGCAAAACCTACATCAATTCAGGCACAGGGTTGGCCAATTGCCATGAGTGGCAGAGATATGGTTGGAATTGCCCAAACTGGTTCAGGAAAGACACTTGCTGTAAGTATTGTTACACGTATTCATTTTACAGCTATCAGCTGTTTTGATTGTAATTGATAACATTAAATCAAAAGATATTGTTCAGAAGAAATTTTCCTGCATTGTTCTACACCAAAAATAGTGTTTAGCAAAGTTCGTACCACTGCGAGTGTAATTGAACTTTTCTTAGTTTTGTGAATATTTAGGTAGTGAATATCAACAGATTACATCCCATGGTGGCTGTGCTAACTTGGATCAAAAGCTGCTTGTGGGCATAGCTACATATACCTCACTGAATGATTTTAGTTAACTCAATTTATTCCTTTGTGGTACTACATTTTTCAAAATTTAGTTTTTCGTTGGATAGCTTTGGGGAAAGTTAATTATACTACTTGATCTGTACACAGTGGGCCCCGCAACAAAGGCTTGTAGAGCACAATTCCATTAGCTGCCAAATTGAAATGTACTGTGCTGTCCATACTTAACCCAAGGTTAGGATTAATTTACTGTATGTATATGAACTGAATTCAAATGATGCATTTATTAGAAAAAGGCAGTAAAGGAGTTGAGTGACTTCTAGATGCTTGCCTGCAGTAAGTCATCAATTTGACACTTGACAGCCAGCTCATTCACTCGTCTTCTAGGGTGTATCAGGATGCTTTGGCAAATGCTGCACATCAAAGATGACTGGTTACATTGCATCATATTCATGCAGCCTGCTGACACTTGCAGTTGAGTGAACATGCTGGCTGTTAAGTACCTAGTTGAATCTGTCCAACTTTAAATGTCTCACAAAACACCATTTGTGTTTCCTCTCAGATTAACACATTTGGTTTTGGCAGTTTCTTCTGTACAAGTAACCAAATGGAGTGCTTAGTTGACATCAGAATCATTTCAGCACACGTCTTAGTGGGGCCAGCAAGCACAGGGAAAGATTTCCTGAATTTCTTAAAGCCACTCTTGTATATATTTCAATTGCTTATATCACTTGCACCTTTGAGAAGTGTAGGTAATGCTAGCATTTTGTTTTTTTTTAGAGGATTCAGTGCTCTTGTCTTGCAATAATTTAGGGTCTTGTTTTATTACAGTATGTATTGCCAGCTGCTGTGCATATAAATAACCAAGATCGTTTAAATCGTGGAGATGGGCCTATTGCTCTGATTCTTGCACCTACTCGAGAACTTGCCCAACAAATTCAATGTGTTGCTCAGGAATTTGGCTCATCTTCATATATACGCAATACCTGCATATTTGGTGGATCTCCAAAGGGACCTCAGGTAAATTGTCTTGCCCAAATCATTCGATCAAGGTTGGTTTGCAAGAACACTAATTATTTAATTGTGTGGGGGTGGCAGGTATTTAAAGACACGTTTGTAAATGCATTATGCCAAAAATTGCTAGACGTAGACTGGTGTCATAACTTAAGTGTTGTAGATATTTACTTCAGGAAATACAGTGCTGTGTTTTCATATGCAAATCTTTTAGAAATATGGTAGTAGTAAGCGTACTTATGATTTTGAAAGGGAAAGTTTACGTGGTAAAAATACAGCTTTTCAACTTTGTAGTGAAATCCAATAAAATATCTCTTATAGTCTACCCCTGCATGTGTGCCCATTTTAATACTTTGAAAATCCTGGGTGTTCAAAATGGGTAAAACTAAAGTTTTGGAACTTGGCAGCAAATTCAGATTTTTCAGGCAAGTTGTAAGGAAAAATGTGAAAGAAAAGCTTATCTGGGAGTAGTAATAAAAGTTCATTGAAGCAGCATGTATTCTAACTTCAGTATTATTTTGCACAACTACATTGCATGAACAAGAATAAATTTATTGGCATGCTACTTCAGGGGGCTGATCTGTCAACTAACCATGACTTCAATTGTTCTTGCTAGGCTCGTGATTTGGAACGAGGAGTGGAAATAGTAATTGCTACTCCTGGACGGTTGATTGATTTCTTGGAACGTGGAATCACCAATCTTCGGCGCTGCACATATCTGGTTCTGGATGAAGCTGACAGGATGCTGGATATGGGCTTTGAACCTCAGATAAGGAAGATATTGGAGCAAATCAGAGTAATACCATAAGCTTATAACTATTATCAGTGGTTAAAATACATAAGCATTTCTTATTAACTTAAACTCATGGTTATTTACAGCCCGATCGCCAAACACTTATGTGGTCTGCAACATGGCCAAAGGAAGTTCGTAATTTGGCAGAGGAATTCCTGAATGATTACATACAAATAAATATTGGCTCAATGGAACTTTCAGCAAATCACAACATTCTTCAGATTGTTGATGTTTGCCAAGAGCATGAGAAACTCAACAAGTATGTATTTTTGTTAATCTTAAAAGTGATTTGAAAATGTTTGAGAATTGCAAGAACAATAATGGTTATGAAATTGTTTCAGGTTGAGTTCATTACTTCAGGAAATTAGTGCAGAAACAGAAGGAAAAACAATTGTTTTTGTGGAAACCAAGAAAAAAGTGGAGGACATCACTAAGGATATACGTAGATTTGGGTTCCCAGCTGTATGCATGCATGGAGATAAATCTCAACAGGAGAGAGATTATGTTTTAAGAGGTAAGTAAATAGTTCTAATGCTTTGGTATTGCATTAATATTTTCATTACAGAACTTGTATTTTTGACACATACTAATTCACCAAATTTAGTGAAATTTGTGCATGTGCATCTAGACTAAGAATTCAGCCAGCACTTCCTGTGTCTTCCAAATTACATATGATTTGAACACAAGAACACTTTTTTTTTTTGGAAAGTGCATGACTAAATGATGGTTTCTGTTTCAGAATTCCGGAATGGAAAAGCAGCAATCTTGGTGGCCACAGATGTGGCTGCTCGAGGCCTAGGTCAGTCCCACTTCCCTACCTAATATTTACGTTGCACTATTGTGAGTAAAGGACAAACATTGGTAAGGTGCAGGTAAATGCAGTCAGATAGTACTCCAGACTGGTTGATACTTTAGCATTCACTATAAAGAGGAAAAGGTTTGATGGTGAGTAAAGTTTCAGCTTCAGTTGCTTGTACAAATTTTATTCATCCATACATCATTCATTCATTTTCCATTGATATTGCTGCATTAAAAGTAGCAAAATTGCATAGGTGTGTGGCCTATGTTTTTGGACACTTCATAAATCTTGTTTAAAAGTGGTTGCCTTTAAGATATCTGAGAGTAGACATTGGTTGAATTCCAATGCATGCTGCTCAATATTTTTTAAGAGTTGAAAAGGGTTTTTATAATATTGTGCATGATTGGTCAATAGTATCTGGCATTAACTTAAAAGCTTTTGTTACGGGGAGGAATATTGCACGTTACACATTCACTTAATACTGTTTAAAATCATGTTAATCAGTTCAAGCACTGTAGTTGGATATGTGATACAGGATTATTTTCCATCAAGCATTGAGACATTCATTAGTGGAACACAATTTTTCTTTCAATTCTTTATTAGTTCCTGCATATGTGAGGAAGAATGCTACAAAATTAGACTTCATAATCTTTTATCATATCAGTTGCTGAAAATTTAGCTATTTCAAAATTGAACCTTCTAAAATGTTTATCAGCAGATGTGATAGCGAAGTTGGTTTTTGTAAGTACACTACTTAAGGGTGGAAAAGTATTCCATTTATTAAAAGGTGTATTTGTGATGTAGCAAGAAACAAAGTTGACAAATTAGCTAAGATTCTGCAGCATTGATAATGCTGGAGTTAAATTAGAAAATTAGCTGGATGTCTCATTACATGTGAGTGAATACATTGATCAGTCTGGTATGTGTTCCTTTTGTTTCAGAGGCACATGCAAGATGATTGTCATAGCAGTCACATCTGGCATTGCCTCTGCTCACTCTCAGAGAAGCTGGTGGCACGCAGGCAGCGTGTTACTGACAGTGGTCTCTTCGTTCCCATTAACATCTCCTAGTTTAGTAGTTTGAACTCTTTACCTTCCTCTTAGTTATGATGGTGGCGATGAGACCAAGAGAGTATGATGGCAAATGGGCACCAAGTATACTATCTCTGCTCTTCCAACAAGGTCTAAGCACCGCTGGGAAAATGTTAACCACCAGTGCAAGTTCGATTTGTTTTAATTGAAAGAGTAAGCATTGAAATACTTAAGCTAGAAGTAAGATTTGCAGAATTAACAATTATGGGTGTAATATTTTAAGTTTGTCAACATAATGGGAGAAAATTCTTAGTTCTTACCTTATTTAAGAATTTGTTAATTTGTGCTCAAAATTTGATCATCCTAATGTTTTCTGGGGTTGTCCACAAGCGAAAGGTTCTGAGCTGAGAAATTGTTCAAATTTGCAATCAGAATTTTAACAAGATTTTTCATGTACCAAAATTTTTGTTCTACAGGATAGCCAAGCAATGCGCTGGTTGGTTAATATTTTTTAATGTGTAAAAGAGGGTAACTAAGCAGGTTTGTATACGTTACCAATGTTCGTTAACAAGTGTAGTTTTTTCATGGTTTGTATTATAAATTTGTTGCTTATAACTAGGTATTAACTCAAATATTTTGACTCGAACCGTGGTAAACGGTGAACTTCATGTATTGCTATTTTGCAAGTTTCGTGGTATGAAGTGAGCTAGTTACAGTGGGGAGGCTCCAAATTTCTTGATTTATATTAAAAGTTTATGGTTGTTATTGATATTTGAATTTGAGTTAATAATCCTAGAGAGTAATTTTATCTGCCATTTGTCTAATAAGTATTTTTCTGTGGGTAGATGTGGACGGTATTAAGTTTGTAATAAACTTTGACTATCCCAACTCCTCTGAAGACTACATTCATCGAATTGGCCGTACTGGCCGTTGCCAGGAAACGGGCACATCTTACGCTTTCTTTACTCAAGCTAATAGCCGTCAGGCCAGAGACCTTGTAGCAGTCTTGAGGGAGGCTAATCAATTTGTCAACCCTAAACTGGAGGATATGGCAAGTCGTGGATTTGGAGGAAAAGGTAAGGTTCATTCAGCAATATGAAGAGCATTGAGAGAAAATCAAGTGTTAGATTTTGTCTAGAAAGGTAGCTTTATTTTAAATTATATCAACTGTTCTGTCGCAAAACAAAATACAGTAACATAGCTATGCAGAAATCATACTCTGCACTCCCTTGATACGTGAAGTCAAATCATGGTACAAAATTTCAATGTTAAATGAGGTGCCTGGATGAAAGCCCTGATATTTCCATTTTCAGGAAATTACACAACAGCCGTTTATAATCTTTTTAGAAGAGAAACTTTTAATTTGTATGTACTCAAATTGGCATTGAATTTAATTGGTAACCATTTATAAGGTCAATTTATGCGTAGCTATGGAATATTTTTCAATAACGAAAATGCCCAAACCATTTAATGTATAGGTTCATTTAGTTGTTTTAATAATTTAAGATTGGATTTATTTCAGGATTAAATAACCAAGCGATCTGCCACAGCTGATTTATCAATTTGTTTTTAATATTTTTAAAATGCTCCTGCACTCTGGTTTTTAATTACATTTAATTTCACCTATGTAAACCATCACAATGAAAACAGCTAAACTGATAAATGCCAGCTTTTTTATATGGAATTTTATCCTTTGTTGAAAAACTGAGTAAATTTTGTATATATTTATTTTGAAAGTTTCAAGTTATTCCACGTTTCTTAAAAATTTCTGTAAATTTTTTACTAGCCCAAGGATAAGTAAATTTTTTAAAAAAAGTAGTCTTTTATTTTCTTGAGGGTAGAAACTTAAGAGCATTTCAATATTTGTTTTTTTTTTTTTTATGTGTAAAATCTGTATTAAAACACTTGATAATGTTTACATTGTGTTAAATTCTGCCTTAAGGGGTGTATTTACTATCCTATCAATTAAAACACCAAGTTTGTGTAGAAAAGGATTAAAACTTATGCAATTATCAGTATGAGTAGATTTTCTATAAATGCCAAAGTTCAATCTTTTTAATTTTTGAAATTTGGGAATGGAAGGCAGTCGTTTTCAGTTTCCAAAGTAAATTTTATGGCTTTATCTTGCACATTAAGTTTTTAAAGCGTCATCTTTTTCTCAGGGGGCAACAGAAAGTGTCATCCACATATCTGTGCCATATTTTAAAATTTGAAGGGTATGCTTTAGTAATTCATATTTCAAAAAAGCTCATGAAAAGATTAGCAAGAAATGGCAAAAGTGAACTACCCATTGCCAAGCCAGAAGTTTGCTGATAGAAATTACCATTAAAACTGAAAACATTTTGATCCAAACAAAGATTGACAAGTTTCGCAAAATCGTCTAGTCATGTAACTCTAAAGAATTACCATTTTCTTAAAAATGTCAGTCTTTTCTCTAGGTAATAAAAGCAGTTATGTCAAAAGAAACAAGTTCATCATTATCAGGCAATGGTATATTGCTGTCCGAGTCTCATTTTATTTCCTAGTTCGTAAAGCTTATTTTTAAAATAGTTTCTCTTTATTAGGTAACATTTTTACTTCATGAAGTGCATTAATAAAAGTTAAAATGCACTATTTTCATGGGTCATCCTTATGTAATCCTCACTTATCTAAGAGTCTACAGTTAATATAAGATTCATCCAAAATTATCTTATTCTCTTTATCAGCTTCAGTATAAATTAAATCTTTTTCATTCAATGATATAGTGATCTAATTTAGGATGACTTTTATTCATATCCTGCAGAATTTTAGTGCATTTAGTTTTATTCAAAGATTTATCAATTTCATTTAAATCTTGATTGGCAATTTCGATATCTGCAACAAAATCATGTTTGAAAAATCTACGCAAGTTATACACTTAGGAAATTCAGTTTTTCATTGAAGGTTTTAGTATAACTAACATTCCACATTTGGAGAAATGTATTCATTTAGGTTGGTAACAATGAAATTTTCTCTTGTCTTACTATTATGAGGGATTGGTTTGAACTTAGTTAATACTCCTTGATAATTACAACAAAATTAAATTCGTTTTGATACTAAGGATTAGTGCTTATGTATTACATGTAGTACAGAAGAGTCAATTATCTGCAGCAATAGAAGTTTTTGCAGAGAAAACCAATTCCCTATCGTATAATGAATGCTAGCATCTTAAAATTATGGTATTTCAATTCAGGATGCTTTTGAACTCAGCTCAGCTCATTATGTAATGTACTACTGTTTACTTCGTTGCATTTCCTATGTGACACCCAAGATGCAGTCACAGGTGTCGCATCCAACCATAAAGTCTTGGGTTTGAGAACAGGACACTTACATGCACTCCACAGACGTAACGTTTTGTATCTGCAAAAGTGCAGCTTTTCTGTTGCTTCAAATGTTTTTTAGTTTCTGACATTGCTCCTATTTAGTGTTGAAGGGTAATGCAGTTTATGCTTAAAGATTTAGTTTTCCTAATGTTTTGCACAATGTAGCAGCACATGTGAACAGTTACACTATACACTGCTGTTAAATTAATCACTCCTTAACTAAATCTTAATTATTACACTGCAGGTTAGACCTGCCTAATTTCTTGGAAAGAGTCTGTTGAATGGTTCTTAGCATAACAAATATCTTGATTTTTGTAGTGTTACATCCCTCTCATTAGGTCATTGTCACCTGTATCAGATTGTTTCCAAATTTATCACAAGGCCCCATGTGTTGATTTGAAGGACATGGCCGGACAGCCAAGTGCACCTTGTGCAATGTTTCTCTGGAGGTCGCATACACCTTAAAAGTAACTGAACCATTCCGGTACTGTCTGCAATCTTGCACATTGCCCTATCCAACTCTTCACATTAGTAGTGTGCATAAACTTTTCCAAGCATTGTCAATCTTTCCTAAAGTTACCAGCTGCTAATTGGTCCATGTGTTGCCTACTACACGGTTTGTGTGCACATATGTGGAGGTTTCTTTTTTTTAAGTTAGCTATGGTTACAAAGCTGCTGAATGCTGGCTGTGAGGCGAGAAACAATAGTCTAGTTCACACTTGCTGTGCAGTCTGCTTATGTATTCACTTGGGTCAACCGTTGATTTTGGAAAGATTTCTAACATGTTCGAAAGTTTCTCCCAATTTATCTTTGTAAAAGCTAATTCCACGAAATGATTATTAAAAATTGTCCTTGTTAGAGCCTCTTTTTGTGTTGTGGAGTGGGGATTCTCAAAAATTTTCAGTTTTGGAAGAGCTTAACTTAATACCAAACTTGGTATTCATTCAACATTGGTTACTTTCACACAACCCCATGTCTGTAAATGCATCTTTTGATTTCCGGAGCTCAACATAATTAGCAAGATCTTGTTACACAGTGTCTGTTGGATAAATACCTTTTTTATAGTGGCATAAAAAGTAATGGATCACTTTGAGATTTTTCATGTAAAGTGTTTCGTGCCCTTGGCTCAGGTAAGATGTTAGCTTACCTTTTTCTTTCACTACTGTTTGCTTATGGTAGGCACATAAAATATTGTGTTTTGCCCAAAGTTTCATTTCAAGATTCTGCTGGAAATTGAAGCTTGATAACCATAATAGAAAGGGCATTTAAATATAGCCAGAAACACAGCTTTCCGATGCCAATCTTTTGCACTTATGTATGGAAACTCATGCATTTATCACAAATTTTCAAAAGTACCATGTACACAGGAAGTTGGTTGTTTTTCCACTACATGTGTGAGATTCACATGCCTAATAAAATATGTTGAATTTTCTGCAAATAGACTGGACTCCAATGCAGTGTGTAATAGTTGGATATAACTTGACCAGCATCTTCTATATTTGGACTTCTTTTTCAGGTGGGCGATGGAATGGCAATGGATATGGACGTGCAGCAAATGGATTTTCAGGTCCCAAAAGATGGGAAAACAACACCAATGGATTTGTAAACAGAATGCCTGCCAATGACAAAACAAATAGGAGCCGGCCCTCAAGATTTTCTGCAGGAGGCATGCCACAGAGCCATGGGCCAAATAACAATTTTGCACAGAGGAAAGGGTCTGAGAACATGTTCAATGTCCCACCTCCACTATTTGGCTCAGGCAACTCTTCAGATTGGTCCAAGCAGTATGTGCAGAACTCCAAACCTACTGAAAGCACAGTACCAAAGATAAACAGGCCTGTTGGAAATGTCAAGGAAACCTGTGGCATCCAAGGGTTGACCAGTACTCCTAATGGAAACTCGTATGATTTCCAGACGTACCTGAATGCGTTTAGCTTCTCACAGATGCAAGCAGTACAGCAATAAACTGCACAAGTGTTGTATTTTCTTGTTGATTTTTTCATTAGATGTTTAGTTTAATCTCTGAGACAATGATTTGACTACCAGCAGACTGAAACTATAATTGGTATTCCTGTGAAGAGATTAACTTGTTTTTATAGCAAACATCAGGCGTGTGAAACATCAAAATTTGAAAGCATTTATGTAATCTACATTCCATAGATTCACAAAGAAAGAAAAAATTGCTGGTTCACACTTGCTAGCATTTCCTTGTGACACTTTTTTTGTAAGTATGTTTCCATGGTACACATTATTCAGTATTCACGATTCATCAATCATTATCCTTTACACTATTTTGTAAGTATGAAAAATGTGTAGCATAATTTACATTAAAATGTCCTTCAAAATGGCCACACATTGAACCTCATGATTCATTGCATGTTTTTGTCCTCATTATTTATTTACATTTTTGTTGTATTTAATCTGTGGTCCAATAAAAAAATCTTCAAACTAAGATTATTCATTTTTTCAGCTCCCAAAGCTCCTATCCCAATCTGAAATGAATTGTCAACAAATGTGAAGGTTGCAGGTGTCCCTAATTATTTGTACAGAGCCATTGGTAGCTTTTTATACTCAAGATTGTGCAAACCAATGTCATGCAGATGGAGGGGTGCTCATCTTCCTTGTTTGAAGAAATTCAACATTAAATCTTATATTCTTTGGCAGCCTCTGGAGGGGTGCCATCTCAGCAAGGAAGTGTACAAGATGGAAAGTGGGAATATTTCTGTTTGTAGGTTTAGTATTTCTACCTGGAAATGAATAATAGAATTTTTGTCACCCCTTCCATAAAGCTTTTAATGGATAGCATTTGCAGATAAGGTTTTATTAGTTTGCCTTGTGGGTATAGTTATGGACAACAAATGTTATTTAAAAATGCTCCATGTCAGACTTGTGTTGTATCAGAGGTTACTTCTTGAGAGTCTGCAACAATTAGTTGTAATCCAACGATGGTGCTTGTGAGTTTTGAAGTTTGGATAGTAACTTGAGCACTGGGCAGTGCTATGCACAGTTGTCCAGATTGTCGCACTCCTGAAGCATAGATGTGCAATAGAATGGGTGTGCTCACCTGCATAATAGAGGTGGGGATTAGTGTCGCTTACTCTTGCAGAGATAACTTCACAATTGTTTATAAAATGTAAACATGTCTGCTTGTGTATGTGACTGCCCAAGTTCTGACATCACTCGCTTGTCCCCCACAACTGCGGTCACTTCTTAATTTCTCCTCTTGCGCATCCCGAGTTACCACGTTCTGGACAAACTAGTTCAGCTTGTGACCCCTTGCAGAACTTCGATAGCATATTGATAACTGAGTACACAGCAGTTTCTGAAGCTGGATTCATGCTTGATTGCACTTGAGACTACCTGTAAACCAAAGTTGGAAGGGATAGAAGAGGCTGTAACATTCATGCCATGGCAAATTCTATAGTAGATGCAAAATTTAATGGTGACTGATAGCTGACTAGTACTATTCTTTTTCCTGATTAGATGGACCTTGTGGTTGCACATGTTCATATTACTGGCTTTACAGCATGCTTAACTATGCAAGGCGTGGCAGGCCTAAGATTGGATTTTGTATTGAGCCACCCGCCATTAAATTTTGCGACACCTATAGGAATTTAGCCGCATTGGTCAACTTAATGCATGACAACGAATTTAGTTGTATACTTACCTTGCTGTTCACAGAGCATGATAGCCTCTTGTTTGCCTCACAGTTTTGAAAAGCAATATTCAGCAAATTCAACTGTAGTACACCACCGAATAATGGCGGTATTGCTGTAACATCAGAAATAGAGGAGATGCTATTTCATCTCTCATGCTGACCTATCACAGTGCAGAAATGTTCCACAAGTGGTGATTGCGAGAAGTTGGACTTCAGAACCCTCCTGGCCAGGCTGATGATACATTAACAGGTGTGGGTCTCCAAACATACCGGGGGCTTACCTAAGTGGCCAGTGTAACCACCATTGCAAGCAGAGAAATTGGTGTCCACTTAAAAAAAAAAAAAAGGTTATACTTATGCTAATTAAAATGACAAATCATTCGGATAAGTTTTCCGAAGAGTTCCTTTCGGCTCTCCGGGTGTGGACGTCATTTGCAGAACATCCTCAAAATTCTCCAATGGAATGCAGGAGGACTTACACTAAGTAAAGTAGTGGACCTACAAGCGATTATGGAAGATAAAGGAATATATTCTTTTATTATTCAAGAAGCTAATGTATCAAAAGAGCAACTGAAATACTATCACATTTGTGGATTCAATATTTATATTCTCCCCAATTCAAGTCAAATAGCTTGTGGAATTATAGGTATCAAAACATCTTGTCAAAATTTAAAGTAGAAGAACTTGAACAAGACAAAGTAGAAGTTGTCCAATTTGAAATCTGGAAAGAAAATTCACACTACACTATATATGGAATATACAACACACCGAATAACCTTTGTCTGGATATGACAAATATAGACGAAAAGGCAATTTTGATTTCAATAGTCCAAGTTTGGAATACAAAGATTATAGTGTTAGTCACAAAACAATTGCAGACATTAAAAAAAACCTTAGATCTTATCTACAAGAACGACGGCTGCCATACATATCTACATTATAATGGCCACTGTACAAATCCAAACTTACTGTTACTATCAACATATTTGAAAAATAAAAAGACTACACGTGAAATCATTAGACATAGGATCAGATCATAGAGCCCCAGTGGAAAAGGGTGCGAAAAAGCGTCGGAGAAAACTCAGCCCAAGACAGAAGAAAGGGGCTAAATTAATTCGACAACCATCTACATCAAAGTAATGCAGAGTTATCTTGGTGTACTTATCCCACACAAATTTTAGCATAGCTACCGTACAATGGAACATACTTGGAATTAGAACACAACGACCAGAGTTAGGACTTTTGCTCAATAAGAAGAGTCTTTGGTGACATGTTTGCAAGAGACTAAGTTGCGTCCACAAGACACTTTCCATCTACTATAATTATAAGACATTACACTCCAGTACAGTGTGATGTTGGATCAGAAGACGGTGTTCCGGCACATGGCGGCGCTATGATGCTTATCAGAGATTATGTATATATGAAATCCGTACCTTTACGGTCTGATATACAATCTTCGCCGTAACGTTCTACTGCCAAACTTTCACTTCTTCATTTGCAACTTATATTTGCCGCCGTCCCATGACTTCTCGCATGACTGATTTAGAAGATCTAGTTTCCCAGTTACCAACACAGTTTCTGTTGGTGGGAGACTTCAACGCGCACCACCCATTTTGGGGTTCAAGTCGCGTTTGTGCGAGAGGCAAGCTCATCGCTGATTTCCTGGATAGTTATAACCTGTAGCTCTCCTAAGTACCGGAGAGCCTACATTTCTTTTTGACTCTTTCAATAGTTTATCACATCTTGATCTTGCAGTTTGTTCACCTCAGTTGACAGTCTGCTTACAATGGAATGTCATCTCTGATATACTCTGGTGACCACTTTCCATGCCTTATCTCACAGAACACCATAGTAGGCCTTATCTCTTAACGCCAGATACAGTTGGATTTACCGTTCTTGACCCCTGAAGGAAATAAATGTAAAGCTTGAAAGCGAGTTATACTTACCAAGCCAGGTGACTGCAGCAGCATGCGAATTGGTGCGTTAGCATCATATGCTGCTCAGATAATGCTCTTCTTACAAAGGCAGTACAGTCCATGCAGAAAATACCTCCACAATGTATCTAGCTTAATTAGTTATGCAAATGTGTTCGTATTCGCACATGCATCACTGCAGATATAAATTTATTCAAGTTGCTCAATACCAGATAAAGTGTCTTCTTCACTGGATACGTCCTCAGTCAAACTATCACTGCTATCTGCAACACCCTCGATTAAAAATTGTTCAATTGTATTCTCTACTATAATATCTTTACTATAATAGTGATTTTCTATTTCTTTTACATGTCGGCAAACATTTTGCCACTTTTCTGTACCTATTTCTTCGAGCCGTGTGTAGCACAAACGCTCGACATCCTTGAGTTTGAATGTGGTATTATGGCTACCGACCCACTGTTTAACATCTGCCCAGATTAGTTCAATAGGGTTTAGGTCTGGGTGATATGGAGGCAGTCTTAATGCAATATGGTCGTTTTCCTCCAGAATTCTGTCCACTAAATATTTTATGTATTTAGGTTTGTGCACTTTTATTAGGTCATAGAGCTTGGATTTAGTCATGTTTTCGTCGAATGCTATGCCTTTATCCGAGACCCATGTTTTCATGGTTTCCTTCCAGGAATTTGAAGTTGGAGGCTTCCCCTCTTGAGTATTATGAAATGGTGCACTATCAAACACAACTATGGAGTTTGGGGGCAAATTTGGAATAAGTTTGGTTTTTAACCATTTAACGTAGTTGTTGGTGTCCATTTCATTATGGTAATCTCCCAATTTCTGACTTGATTTATATATAAGCAAGCCATTGCAAACAAAACCTTGTTCACCCCCGCATGAACAATGATTAGTCTCTCACCTTTGGAAACCGGAGCAATGAAACCTGTAGTATTGTCATCAGTCCATCCCTTTGGGTTGGTATGGCTACTATGTTTCGTCTGTGTAAATAATAGGTCTTCCTTCGGATCTATACTTTCGTATGGCTTTCAGATAGTCTTCTCGCTTAGAACGAATGTCATGCTTTTCTATCAACAATTTTCTGTTTGTTTTGGTCTTTTTCCATTTGAAACCCAGTTCTCTAACTATTCTGTTTAAGGATGAATTGCTGCCCTGAAAGTTAATGGTTTCTCTTAAAATAATAACCAATTTATCTATTGTAGGAGTACATTTTTCCTGAACATAACCATTTTGAATCGTTCTTCTAACGACACATTTATCGAAGTCATCTATACTCCTTCCAGCCTTAGATCCGGACCTTGTATCCCTCCGCGATAACCTGGTGTTTTTATCAGCTGCAACTTACAGAAACACCTGGACTCATTCCTCGTTTTTATGATGCAACAGAACGATATTTAGGTAAGCAAAACGGTTGTTTTGAAGTGTACGTATAGTGAAATTGAGCGTCCTCCTCATTTGATTTTAATTTGTGCAGTATCCTTTGAGCTGCTAGTTGTAGTTAGTGCATAATTCTTATCTTGGGTTGTTTAAGATCATTTTGTTAAAACAAGAGGACAAATACATTTATATACATACATATATAGACAAATAATACTTTCAAATTCCACCCTTAGGGGTTTTTAAATGTCGCAAGATGTAGGTCACAGTAATAAGGAATTAATAAATACGGAAATAAGTGTAATTAAGGAAATGAATACAGTAGAAAGAATTATGGAAGAAAAAAATGAGGAAGGAATAATAAGTAATTAAACTGAGAAAATATTGCATAATTACAGAGATTCGGATCCATATTTTGTTATTATCAATGGTAACCAAGGAAATGTAAACAGGATTCATCCTATGAAATATAGTAAAATGATATTAGAAAATGGATTTAAAGCG
Source organism: Tenodera sinensis (assembly GCA_030765045.1). Lineage (NCBI taxonomy): Eukaryota > Metazoa > Arthropoda > Insecta > Mantodea > Mantidae > Tenodera > Tenodera sinensis. Next base: position 24,657,594 of record CM060970.1, on the reverse strand, counting down.
AAAGAAATCAAACCTATCGGCAGAAATAGGATGGAAGTACATTTCAATCATTTCCAAGAAGCCAACAACTTCTTAAAGTCAGATTTCGATAGTAAACATAATGTGAAATCATTCATTCCTTACTACAACTGTATAGTCATGGGAATTGTAAGAGGAATCGATGTTGAGTTATCTGAATCAGAAATCCTAGAACAAACAACAAATGATAGAAATTACGAAATTCTTAAGGTGCACAGGTTTGTGAAAAAAGTGCCTGGAAAGAATCGGGGTGATATTCAGCTGCTCCCTACTGAAACAGTCTTATTTACTTTCAGAGCAGAAATGCTTCCCAACAGAATATATATTTATGGCATATCATGTCAAGTAAATGAATTTGAAAAGAAACCCTTTCAGTGTAAAAATGGTTTGCTTTTTGGCCATTCATTCAAAACCTGTAAAAAGGAAGTTAGATGTAAGAAATGTAGCTACCAACACGCTGAAAAGGATTGTAAAGCAAAAACCGAAAGATGTATCAATTGTTCCATGAAGCATAAAGCAAATTCAAAGGAATGCCCTAAATATTTATTCGAAACTGAAGTTCTAAAAAAGTGAGAGAAATGAGAGTTTCAAGGTGTGATGCTATTACCATTCTGAAAGGTAATACAACTTACGCCGACAAAGTAAGCCAGAAAAGTGCGGTAATAGAAAATCCGAAACTCAATTCGTTATGTGTCATTGCTTAAAAAGAGATAACTTACATAAAGAAAATACAGTTTCTTCCATTAAATCTAAGGAAGTACCTAGTGGGTCTTTGATTACAAAAGCGGTCAAAAAAGGGAAACCTAGTCCTGTAAACAAAGTAAGGAGTACCAATAAAATCCCAAACCTGAACAACGTGTTGATCAACCCAAATGGCAGAAATCAAGCACAAAATTTAATTTCGAACATACCATATATCCATAAAGAAACTAATTCTGATGAAAAAATGGAGAGAGAATCAACAAATCAGGAATCAATAATTCTTACTTTAGAAAATAATTGTAGTATGGAGAAAATATCTCAGGACATTTCGATATTAACTTGCTACAACAATGATGCATAGCAACAAGTTCAGGATAGTGGAAATAAAAAAATGTAAAATTATGTCATGGAATGCAAGAAGTTTAAACAGTAAAAAGAATGAATTAAACTATTTTATACATAAAGAAAATATATACTTTTTATGATTAACGAAACATGGTTTAAACCAGGAAATAAATTTCGAGTCCCTAATTATAAAATTATTAGATCGGACAGAATGAAAACTGGAGGAGGAGTTTTATTTGGATACAAAGATATGATATTATCTAATTTTGAAATTATTGGAAATTTAGACGACACAGTACAAGGAATTATGATTCAGTTTGGTTCAATCAGAATATACAATATATATAAAGTGCCAGATTCAATTATAAGTGATACTTTCTGGAAAAGAATCTTTTACCGCAGTACTCTAGAAGAAATTATTATTAGTGGGGATTTTAACTATACTTGTTCAATGAAGGATGACAATTTTAATATCATGAGTATTCCTTTTGTCAAAAAACTGGCAGCAGAAAATTTATTTATCTTAAATGATGGTACTCCCACCAGAATGGGAGCTTATAACCAAGCGGATACGTCTCCGGATTTATCATTTGCATAAAAAAATTTAGTATCCAAAATTTATTGGGAAGTATATAAAGATAATTTAGGAAGTGACCATTTCCCTATTATTATGAATATGGGAGATACTAACTCCAATATAAATATTAAAAATATCAAAACAAGAAATAAAACCATTGACTGGATAAACTTTCGTAAATTCTTTGATTCAGCTTTGAGTAGTGATAGTTTGGAGGAAGACAATATTAATAATACATTTTGTACACAATTACAAACTTATTTAACTGTTTTCATCCAGCCTATTATAAAAACAAATCTAAGATTTACATAAAACCCATTTGGTGGAACAGTGATTGTCAATTAGCAGTACAAAAGAGGAAAGATGCCATTAAATTTTTTTTGGAAAAATAGGAATCTAGAAAACTATCTAATTATGAAAAAAGAAACAGCAATTACAAAGAAAATATTAAATTCGGCAAAAACAAATAAATGGAATACATTTTGTAATTCTCTATCTCTACAATCTAAAAACATATATCAAATACGGAAAGATATCAGATCCTTCTCAAAAAATAATGTATCCAGTTATACAAAAATTGAAGATTATTTTGATTTACAGTAAAGTTTCCTAAAAACCAATGCCCCGCACTTTGTATAATCTAATTTTCAACAAGATTTACATGAATTAAAGGAAGATACAACTAGTATTGTGGGAAATGCGGATTTAATTAAAGAAATCGAACTTAATGAGATACTACATGTTGTTCTAAGGCATAAGAACAACTCTCCGGGTCCAGATGAAGTAAGTTACCAGATGATGCACAATCTATCAGAGGATACTTTAAGAACATTGAGCAGGGGATTCAATTATGTTTTTAACAGTGGTAAAATCCCCGGATACTGGAAACAATTCTATATTGTCCCTATTAAGAAACCATCTAAGGATACAAGTTTACCTAGTAGCTATCGTCCTATAGCACCATCCAGTGTACTAAGGAAGATTTTCGAAAAGATATTGGCTAACAGAATTACTTTTTATTTGGAAATGTATGGTTTATACCCTAAGTTTCAGTATGGTTTTAGAAAGCATTTTAGCACAACAAACAGTTTAGCCATTTTAATTACAGAAATTCACTCCAGCTTCCTCAAGAAAATTGTTTATTAGCACTCAAACTTGACAATAGCAGAGCCTATGACTCAGTTCAATTAAATTTATTAATGGAAACATTAAAAGAAATTAAACTTCCAAATAAAATGATAAGATGTATTATAAATTTGATGATTGACAGATAAATCGCATTAAATCCTAGATTTCACTGTTCAGAAACAAGAACAACGAGCTTGGGTTTACCCCAAGGATCATCATTGAGTCCTATCTTATATATTTTATACACACTAATGTTAGAAAAATTCTTTAACGCGGAAATACAGGGACTTGCATTTGCAGATGATTTGTTATTATATACTTCTTGTAAGATAGAAATGATGGACAATACTATTGCGAAGTTTGGTGAGAACATCAACAATATTATCGGAAATTTGGAGAATAAAGGAATTCTCATAAATTCTGAAAAAAGTAGATAGATAATTTTTAGAAAAGGAAGCAAGAAATTCAATAAAACGCTTAGTGTGGGTAATCAAGAAATTGCTTCCAGCTCCAATATAACGTTCCTGGGAATGGTTTTAGATAGTAAATTATGCTGGAATCTTCATATAAATCAGATAGTAAGAAAATTAAACAATATATCCTATATTTTCAAATATATTTCTGGAAAGAAATGGGGAGCTCATCCTTATACTCTACGAATATTATATAACAATTTGATAAATTCTACATTGGAGTATGGAGTTATACTATTCGGCAGAATATCACGTAAAAGCGAAGATTTTTTGAGTTCATCATTGTATAAAATAATTAAACAATGTCTGGGCATTTCTGGAACACCCTCAAGAACTCTTACATTTAAAGAATTTGGGATCATTCCGTTTAGATTTAAACAAGTACATCTAACTTGTAAATTTGTGGTTAAGTTGGGCTACTGCTTGGAAGATAAGCTTGTGGAGTATCTGGATCAATTGTATTCATTTAATAATAGTAACATTTTAAATTACTTCAAGGAAAACTTCAGCATCATGTACATATGGATTCTATACAGAAAAATGGTTAAGAAAAACGGTAGCCCTAGACATCCTATTACTGCGTTCAATGGAATATACTTCATTTTCAGTTAGATGTTGATACAAATACTTTCATAAAAACTGTACACAATCCGGTACAATTATACAGAGAATTCACAGATACTTATCCGGTTAACACATGGGAATATTTTTTTACTGATGGATCCAGAAATAGAGAAGGTGACGTTGGTGCAGCAGTTTATTTAAGCAAATCCAAAGATCATATTATAGTTAAAATGAGTGATGAATTTTCACTTTATTCTGCTGAGCTTATTGCTATTAGAGCTGCGATAAACTATATCACTACAAATAAGATAAAAACGAGCATAATTTTATCTGACTCCCTAAGTGTTTTGAATAAATTAAATAATTTTGGACTTGCATGTAATCAGAATTTAATTGAGATGGAAATAAAATTAAAAGTGTATTATTCCTATCAAGAAAATTGTCAAATTAAATTTGTATGGGTTCCCGGTCACAAAAAACATAAAAGGCAATATGAAAGCACACATATTGGCCAAACAAGCAAGAAATATAGAAGAAAAAATAAATGTACAATTACCACCTAAAGACATCTTGCATCATATTAAAAGTAAAACAACTTCACAATGGTTAAAGGAACATCCTGAAGACCATTGGATAAGTAACAAAAAATATAATCCATGGTTCAAAAATATATACTATCCTAGACAAGACCTGTGCAACATAATCAAAATGAGGCTTAATATTGCATTAGCACCTGCATTTTTGTTTAAGATGAAGAAGAAAGACTCTCCCTACTGCAGTTGTGGTGAATATGGAAACTTAGAGCATACATTATTAGGTTGCAATTTATATAAGAATGAAATCAATGAGTTTCTGAGTTCTATTTATAATGTGGGCATACTAGGACCTATTAAAATAACAAATTTATTGAATTATAATCCAAAATTAGTATTCCACAAAATTATTAAACATATTAGGAAATGTAAAATTAAATTCTAAAAGTATAGTACTCCAAAAAGCAGCTCATTTAAAATATTAAAGGATGCTAAATTGACAAATTAGTCAATTTGTATAAACATTGGAGGAGGACGCTAAATGAATAAGTACTTGTATTCAAGAGCGTCGTAAAATAAAAAGAAGAAGAAGAAGAAGAAGAAGAAGAAGGAGGAGGAGGATATTTACTCAGGAGTTTTAGGAATAGTGCTGCCATCTCGTTACATTTAAGTAATCTTTAAAAGGGTTACTGAGGGTTATTATACATCTTGAAGACTCACAGATAATCACCGATATTTAAGGTACTATATTTTATGGAATGCTTGGGTTTCGGTGTATCGCGGGTCAGTTGTTGATGGCTTGTGTTTATATCAAGTGTGGATCTAAGGGTGAATCGATTATAGATCCGTTACTCGTTTCGGAACATTGTGTTTTTTGCCTGAAGTTCCAAAAGATGTGTTCTAATTTTCACTTTGTTTGCGTTCTTGAACAATTCTTTTCACTGTTCTTTCTGATACGCCTGTGGCATCTGATACGCACTTTTGAACTTTTTGAATGTCTTTGAAAATTCTTCTGATGTAAGCAGTTCTTTGCTTTTAGCTTCTTTCTTCATGTACGCCCATACATTTGAAACAATTTCTCTACTCTGACTGTGTAATGTTTTGGTCCCTAATTTAGAAAGTGCAGGTGGCATAATTGATGTATGCTATTATCAACGTCTTACAAATGCACTATATTCACTCCTTGATCTGTCTTCAACTGTTCACTGTACTAAAAGTAATTGCGAATTAGCAAGGACTGTGTCTCAGAGCACAGGACCTCCTAAATCCAGAGGGTCCTATCAGAGCATCACTACCTTCCCCCTTCCACCCCATTTTGTGCATGGTTTCATTATCAGAATTATATGAGCTGATACAAGAGACAAACACAATGGGTTTGCCTACAGAACGAACTTCCACTCAAGAGGTCAGGGGCCAAGAACGGTGAATCCAGCTGTACAAGTTCCACACGTATGCCTATAGAATATATATATATATATATAAAGGTCCGTGTGTGTGTCTGCCAATCTGTGGACAGCATAACTCAAACACGAAAAGTTGGTTAAAAACCATAGTTGGTATTTGAGTTTAATGTCATTTAAGGATACCACACGAAGATTTTGAAGAAAATAGCCCCACCCTAAACTACCCTTTATATGGAAAATTTTTCGAAAAAATGTTTATTTTTTTTTAAAATGGCTCTAGTGATTTTGACTAAAATGCCACATGTTTAAGATATTTGTATGACAAATGGAATGTATATTTTGAATTTTCTGGCCATAGACTATGTAGTCCTGTTTACTCTGGATGACCTTTGAATAACTTGTAAACCGTAAGAGATGGACAAAATCTTACTGTACAGAAAATTTAGATCTCGCTAAAACACACCATTTATGTCCGAATAAATTTTATTGTAGAGTGTACCATTTCGGAGATATTCCTTGTTATTTGTGTCAGTTTCGGAAAACTTAAAACTTTCGTGAAATGGAACATCCTTGATCATTTTTTATATGTTATGCGTGCACTGAGAACGGGATACTCAAAGCTTTAAAAGATTTGACTATCGCTCAAAGCCTACTGTATCCTAATATTCCTCAACTAACACGAAGAAGGTATAGGAATAAGAGTTTGTAAGAATGATTAGTATAAGAATAGAGAAAGTCATGTCAGTGCAACACAGCAGATATTTCAGATAGGTTTAAAATGTTAGGACAGTCTATATTTTAAACAGCTAGACAAATTATGTTTCGTGTTTTCTTCAAGCCAAAATATAGAACAAAAGGAATAAAAGTGAACCTTTCTTTTAAAGAAACAGATTCTCAACATTAATTTCAGAAAATAAGAATAGTATAAAATAAAGTCACGGACCCAGTTACAGATTGAAGTAAGAAGGTTGGTGACGTGGAGCTATGTCTTCAGAATGCAGACTGCTTGGAGTTCAATAGAAAAGTTATTAATTAGTGGAAAAGCAACTTGTCCTGCTTCTGAACATTTCACCAGGCCTTTGAATTTTCGTGTAACTGTGGTTTATAGCACCGACAACATTGGAGAGATTACTAGTTATAGAACCCTTGTATCACAGTTCGTAAATAATTGCCTTGATCATGAGGCATATTTATGTATTATAACATCATCCGCAATGCTTGGGCTCACATGTCTTATTGTTCAATGCTGTACATTTGTAAATATGAATATGATCTATCACATTCTGAAGCCTCCTATTTTGTTATAACGAATGGTTATCAACAAATGGATGGTTACGCAACCAACCGCTGATTTTGTGGCAACATGGACATATGTGTGTACTTATACATGCTTCTTGCAGTCAGTTTTTCACTCTACAATTCTACCACATGCAAGATATCCATGGATATTTGCTTGGAGAGCCTAAATATAACTTTAAATCATTACGCTGTCATATTCCTGAAAGGTATTGAACTGTATCTAAAATTCGTCGATCTTGGTAATAATGCAGGTTAAGATTTCGTATTTTGCTAAAACACTTCATATCGTGAACATTAAAACAAGGAGAGCGGAAGCTCTTCATTTTGTTGCATTGTGTACTTAAGCTTGTCGAAATTGGAAACATGCATCACTGGTAAAATACTGACAGAAAGTATTTTGTGACGAAAAAGGGTTTTCAGGACATTACTAGAGTATATTGCAGAGTATGTTTGTCTTATTCAGACTACAGTTATAAATCATTCTGCAAGGTTGCTAGCAAAATAAAGGAATTGCTACTTTTGAAGTCTAATGGCCACTCCTAGGATTACCAATATGAATTGCTATTGGGCCAGTGGTTTTTACTGTTAGTACGGAAATAGAAGACAACAGGAAATTAAAGAAATGGATATCTATACGCTTGGTGCGTAAATTAGCAAGCAGAGAATGCAGATTTATAATTTATTTATTGAGTATCCAATACAGTAAAGAAACCCTATTTTACACTTATTATGATCCTATTTTAAGTAGAAAGAATTGGAACAAGCTACGGAAAAAAAATGATTTTGGGTCTTTACTCGTTGAACAAGTTGCATTTTAGTGTAAGATTGTAGCGCTAACCGTTACAAACATATTAAACGCTTAAGCTAAATGAACTTTAGTAATTTGCTCTTTGGCCCAGTACCCACAGCGTATAGATCTTCTCCTAGTTGGTATTCTGTGGTTCTGATAGAAAATGGCAACACAGTGCGGTATTTCGAGGTACTTTTGTACCTTTTGGGGGGAAAAAATCGTGGATGTGAATATGCCCTGTCTGTTGTTTATTGCGCATTGGCGTATAATCTGTGATTGAGAGTTTTGTATTTCTATAATGATTTAAGAACGCAATTATAAAATATAAATTATAATATACAAGATAGGAAAAAGAATGCCATTACCCTCAGCAGGCGGAGCAGGATTCCGCGTAGCATCCAAAAAAATAATACGATTTGTTCGTCATGGATGCACAAATAGACCCTTCTATCACATTGTGGTTATGGAGGTAATGCATTTGTGTTTTAGTGAGCAGTTATATATAACAGAAATCGGTTGGTTAAGCTGTATAAGAAGATGTAATAAGATTTATGTGGTTTTTTCTTCAAAATCTTTGTGTCACATCCTTGAAAGACATTAAACTTATATACCAACTTCGGTTTTTAAGCGACTTTTCGTTTTTGAGTTATGTTGTCCACAGACTGACACACACACACAGACGTTTTTCTAAAAATGCTTTTGTTTTTTCATTTATTCAGGGGGTCTCAAAACAGATTTCCGGTGAAACCTCGCCATCAAATTTTTTAAATGGAATACATCCCTTCCTCCTGCTTACCGGTAGAGAAAGTAAAAACAACATCCATGCGTTTGAGGTATAGGGAACAAAGAAACACCTCTTCCAATTCCAGAAATAGAAAATACCAATTTTAGATGGATTCAAAAACTCTTCTTCCAAAATGGCGGATAACTCACATTCCAGATTTGTAACATGCTGGGGCTCTAATGACCTAGCTGTCGACGGGCCCTTAAACCCTACTCACTCACTGTAACATGCATGTACTGGAATTTTTATATTCTCATTGATAATCTTACCTCCTAGTTGAAGTAGTCAGTGGCGTAAAACCCCTAGCTATTTAATTTGATGTTACTTTTTAGATACTAATTTAGTTTCCTGCCACTTATTGTCTAGGAACCTTTTTATTTTATTTATGTGATATGATTCATTTGCATCCATTATAGTAATATTAGTGGCCAAAATGCTCAAAAACTAATTGTGTGCATTAATTTTTTTTAAATTCAGGCTAGAAAAGGACAGCATGATTGGCCTATAGAACAAGTTGGGACATATGACCCTAGACCTAACATGTATAATGAAAAACTAACTTCTTTAAACTTGGAAAGAATTTCATATTGGATTGGTAAAGGGGCACATACATCTAGACCTGTTGCTGAACTCTTAGGTAAGTCTAAATGTACTAAACATGTGTAAGTGTTTTTTGTCTTCATCCATTAAATTTAACAGTGTTAAGTTCATGACTGTTTTTTCAGGGCAAAAGGCATGATTGATATCTTCAACATCTTACAGGCTTTACAGCAGAAGAAAAACAATAATAGTGCTCTCTAAAAAGCGGTTACTATTGCTGCTATTGCTCTCTTCAATATCATCAGTGAAAAATTTTGGAGAGCAAGAGGATTAATGACTTCATTGTCAGAAATCCAGCATTAGCTAACAACAACAACTTTTTTATGCCAACAAATTTACTGCTGGTGTTTTTAACATACAAGCTGTGTGTGGGCAATGCTTGAGAGGTAGAATCGGAACTGAAAAATTCAATGCCATAGCTGGCATTTGAACAACAGACCTTCCACTTTACACGTGGCTGCTCTAACCATTTAGCTACCTGGCTGTGGCATTGAATTTTTCAGTTTCGATTCTACCTCTCAAACATTATCTACACCCAGCTTGTGTGTTAAAAACACCAGTATTAAGTTTGTTGGCATAAATGAATAATTGCCTTTGATCTTGGGGCATAAAGTACCTACCATAGTAAGTCCCTTGGAATAGTTATCTCTGATGTGAGATGCCCTTTGTAGTCTACTGGGAAAAATATGAATCGATTGGAGAATTTAATGTCACTGGCAAGTTGGCCATGGTAGCTTAGTGTTTAGAGCAATCACATGTGAAGCAGAAGGTCTGTGGTTCAAATGCCGGCTGTGGTATTGAATTTTTCAGTTCCAATTCTAGCTCTCAAATAACAGTACTTGTTTTCTTTGTTCATACATAAGAATTGGTGCCTAAATATTTAAGTTTTAATATATTTTTTCCCCTTATATATTAACTCTCGATGCCATGAGGCACAAGAGAAGGCTGAAGTAGTATATTAATCAAACAGGTTTTATTCAGTTTTGTTTTTATACCTGCTACATGCCATTGCTTAAATGCTATTGAACTCCCCTTCTACTCATTTTTTCTGTTTTTATAATGCATAGAGCTATTTAATCCTTTGGTGGGCTACAGATATAGCACAAGGGAAATAATACAATTCTCTCAGAAGGGGGATAGTAGTGTCCATTTATTTTTCCATTACTATTACTTTTGTGGTTAACTAGGGCTTAAAGCTTTATGTATCAATTTGCAGTCACGGGTGCTAATTACCTAGTAGTTCACCACCTTTAAATATGCGTACATTATCAACACTCTTTAGTTGCAGTGGGTGTAGTGGTTTTAATAAAATTCACTGATTATGAGACCTATCCTGTTCCTTCTTAGCTAGAGTAGCATTTAAAGAAACATTTTCAGCATTACATAATGTAAGTAAAAAATGAATTTTGGTAATAAATTTGGGTCAAGTCTGCCTAAAATAAGAAAGAAACCTGAACTGTTATGCACTTCAACAGGATGATTATAAACTATTGATGCATTTTTTTAAGCAAACAGATGAATACCAACGCTGCAAATGAAATCCCAATGCACAGCAATTTATAATCTATTGTATTTCTTTATCATGCTGTGCCGTGGCCGAGCAGTTAGATTGCTCGCTTACCACCTAGGCAGCCCGGGTTCAATCCTAAGGACCCGCATGTGGTATTCATGGTGGATGAAACGGCACCTGGATGGGTTTTCTCTGTGTTCCCCTGCCACTCATTCCACCAATTGCTCCATTATCACCTTTCCAATCATCAATTTTGCCTGCATTTCATATCATATGTGGTGCTTGGCTGACCACCTGCTTCCAGGTCTTCACTCTGTCCGGTCCAGAGGTTCATCTGACCCTAGGCACTGGCTTATAAGTCCTAGGGGGTGTAAGTCCTACGTAAAGGGAGGGTAATCAGGTAAAGAAGAAGTATTTCTATATCAACCATGTTCCCCATACAAATCCCAACAATAAGAAAAATTCTTTTTTAGTTTTGCAAGTATACCACGTCTGTTGATAATGGAAATTTATATTTATATTCGTGGAGTCCATTGTGATAGGCATGTCGTATCTCAGGATACTGGAGGTGTTGTCACAGCCATAGTTGAAGCAGTACATCAGCTTTGAAATGCTGGTTTTCCAACAGGATGAAGCCCTTCCTCATTTCTTATGTATGCTATATTTCCACTTATGTGGATTGGTAGGGGATGTCAAAATATTTGGGCTCCATGTTCTCTGGATCTAACAAACCTTTACTTTTTTGCACAGAGATAATGAAGTTGAGATATACAAGGTTAGGATCAACTCCATTGCCTGTGTAAAGACATGTATCAAGCAAATTGTCCTCAACATCATACCCACAGTATCAAGAAAAATATCTTGAAGTCATGTGAAATGGAGTTGTTATGGATTATCTCTTATTTGTTAAAATATTTTATTCAGTGTATTAGTGTATTTCATTGAATTATCTTTCCTCCTCAGTGCATCCAAACTTTGTATTTCTTAATAATAGTAATTTTTACATTTTTAAAATTACATCGAAGTAAACTAATAATTGAGGTAGGTGTTACAATTTAACTACCAGATTTTTTTTAATGCATTGTGGTTTCTGTCCTCAGTTTGTTGTAAGTGAACAACCATTCATACTTGTTTTTATCATTTAGAATACTTTTCCTGGTTACTGTGGTTCAGACTTGATAGATATAACCTTTGAAGGTGTTTTAATGCATCATTTATTTATATACATTAGAATCCTGAAATAATATATTTCTTGCGGGACATGCTTTAGCCCCGCATTATAACGATTTCACGGTATATCAAAATGTGAGCTTAGAAGTTACAAAAATGAATCCCATGGAGGCAGTGGAAAATATTCATGCAATAATTAATTACAGTAAAGTACACCAGTTTTAAATGTAATTACACATCAGTGATACTACAATGTATTCCAGTCCTGCAATCAATCTTAATTTATACAGTACATACAATTACACTTTACTCATTTTGCACTAACCTAATTTTGCACTCGCTTGAAGAAATTGTCAAGGTTTGTTTGGCAGCATAATTCACATTTTTTTCTCTGTTTGATGATAGCAAGATGGAGATGAATACTGTTTGATGTATTTTGCTCCTTCATGTACATAATCATCTTGCTTATGATACTTATCAGTTCACCAACATGCAGAATATCAAACTATAATGAAAACTGAGTCGATTGAAACATAAAACATCACTTACATATAATTAAACAACTGGTTCTTGAGAGGTAGAACTGGAACTTAAAAATTCAATGCCACAACTGGGATTTGAACCACAGACCTTCCGCTTACCGTGCGGCTGCTCTACCACTGAGCTATTGTGACAAACTGCCAGAATGGCATTAAATTCTCAAACCAGTTCGTATTTCTCCACAAAGGTCTCTGTCACATCAGAGACAAATTACCCCAATGGCGGCTTACTATTGTAAGTACTTTATATCCCAGGATTAAATAACCTTCAGATGGTAATTATTATTTTTTTATTTATGCCAACAAACTTACTGTTGGTGTTTTTAAACACACAAGCCGTATGTGGGCAAAGTTTGAGTGGTAGAACTGGAACTCCCAGTTGTGGCATTGAATTTTTAAGTTCCAGTTCTACCACTCAAACTTTGCCCACATACGACTTGTGTGTTTAAAAACACCAAGAGTAAGTTTGTTGGCATAAATAAAAAAAATAATAACTGGTTCTTGTTGATATTGTTTGATGTATGGTTGGTTGAGATGACATCTAGCGGTGAGCCAATATGCAGAATATCTTCTTTTGTGTGCATGTCTCACTACTTCGGGAAATTCTTAGTAATGCATTGACATAGATCAACACTAGGAATGTAGCAGCTGTGGTCCACACTAGGGGTGGCAAAAAATATATTCCAGTATTGCTCTTTGAAGAAAATTTTAAATTCAACTTTCAAAAATAAAAAGTATGGTATATTTTCAGGGGACATACTTTCCCCCGCTCTATATCCGAATCCGTGGTATTTTGGACTGTGATATTTTGGGCTTCCACTGTAGTTGTACTAAGTTCATTTAAGAAGTTATATGGTTTGGAACTAATACAGATTCTATCCCAGGACATAACAAAACATTGAATGAAATACTTTTCTCATTCAGTATTCTTGGTCTGAGTTCTTTGCTTTAAGTTTCCTTCTATACTGATCTGCAAATTTTCTAAGCTAATTTACTGTACATGCACATATACAACTTGCCTTATGGGCCAAATCCATTTTTCTTGACCCCAAATATTAATTTATAAAATCAATGGCTAATTTTATTAAAAGATGAACAACTCTCAGTGCAAGTTGACATTTCACAAGACATTGCATTTTATTAAGTGTTAAAGCAGTTAGATGATGTGTTATGTTTTGCAGTTGGCAGTGAAGTCGTTTGCTTTCTTGCCTGGAATATTTTGATGTGAGGTTACAAATTACCATATTTTATTGCATAAGGCCCCCCCCCCCTCCTCGCATATTTCCCTCCCCTATGATTTTTCATCACTAAAAATTATTTACCTATTAAACATCACTAATTCCCTCTCCTGGTTCTTATTGGAGCAGCCTTCAAATGACTTGATAATGGGCAACAATCGACGCAGCGGTGCCTGTCACAGACAACAATGGACGCAGTGCATGCCACAAAAATACTCGTATTGCCATTGTCACAACGTATCGTAAAATTGAAATGTGAAGTTGCAGACGTGTTTCTGAGTCAGTTTGTTACAAGTCGTCATTATTAAGAAGAGTTTTAAAAAAAACTGGTATTTCTTGTGCCATTAATGGTTCTGACGACATGTTGTGGAATAGTGAAAATGAAGATGTGTTATCTGAGTCAGATATAAATGAAAATAGTGATGAAAGTGAGAACGCAGAATAGTCAGAGAAAAGAAACAATACATTGTAGGCCCTATCCAGTTCATTCACAACTTACTGTATACCTATATAACTTTTACATAACACTACATAGTTTCCGTTCCTTTCTGAATTCCTAGAAGCACCACTCACATAATTCCCTCCCCAGTGTTTTCAAGCAAATTTTTCGAGAAAAAAAAAAGGGGGGGGGGGAATTACGCGATAAAATACAGTATATGGTAGGGAAAAGTGCATAGCTGCTGTATTTAAATTCTGTACTTTGAGATTTAGTGATAATTATAATTTCATTGATTTTCTTTCTCTTTCAGGACATTGTGGTTATTTTCCAATAAGTCCAAGGTTCTACATGTTAGCCTGGCGAAGACGTCAAGCAGAGGCTCAGGGAGAGGGTTTGGAAACAAAGACAGAAAAAAGTGTTGATTAGAGTGCAAGTTGATATTTATTATTTTATATGTGGCAGATGTTGCATTTTTGAATGTGAGAGATGGTGAAATATATGCTCTGTTTATAGTTGTGAAATATGCATTGTCTAGATATGATTGCAAACATTATCAAATGTATTTTGGATTGAACTCAGACTTCCTGTGTCCAACTGAGCCCTTATGGCAACATGCCCTAATAGCAACTTCAGAAATAAGTACTTCTAGCCCCAGACTTAATAGTTATCCATTATTAGGTCAATCAGTATGAATTATTTTTTCATACTTGCTATATATAGATTGCAGTTAGAAAGATAGAATTATGTGGAACAGAAAGCTAAATATATGTGGAAGAACAATTAATAATGTTGACATAAATTCAAACTAGCAGTTCAATGCAGAATTAAGTGCAATCCAAGGTAGAAAATGATACGCATGCATTGTTATTCCCCCCCCCCCTCCCCCACTTCATTAAAATAAAAAAGAAACATGCACACAAACTCAGAACTGCAGACCAAAACTATTTCCTGTGTACTGTGACACAAAGTGGCCATAAGATTATGTAATTCTCAATAGAAAACAGATACTGAAATGAATCTAGTTGCTAGTGTGTTTAATCTTGAACAAGAGTTTATCCGCCAAGCACTACTGTTTCAAATGTTGCTCATATCTTTTGATTTACCACTAGATATTTCAGGTTTTCACTTATACAAGTTTTTGGAAAGAAAGAAAGACCAATGACAGCAGGAATTCTACTGCCTGTTCATTTTGTGTGGGGTTGGTGTGGGTGGCTCAGTTGATTAGGTGCTAGCCTATTAATCCCAAGGTTGTGGGTTCAAACCAGGCCAGAGTGTGCTCAAAGATGATAGCTCCAATGTCTATAGATTTACTGGCATGTAAAAGAACTCCTACAAAACTAAATTCCAGCACACTGGCAGCACGGATATGATTCTGTCAATTGACAGTCGTTAATATACAAAATATTCATTTATACTCTCCATTTTGTTTTGAAGAGGCCTTGCCTTTCAGTGTTGTCAGATCTCGTTCAGGAGCTCCCAAAACTACAGATTGAAGCACAAATTATAAAGGTTGAACCACATGACATGGCAACTTTATTTATGAAAACACTAGCACATGTGGAAAATGTGAAATATATAGATGACAGGACATGGTATGAAGTATGTGTATGGACATTGAACATGCCAACATTGTGCTTCACATATTGATCAAGATAGTTGATAACAGTACTGGTCCCATGTTGCACACATACTATTCTGAAGTATACAAAGAGTGGACTTTGCAATGTTCACAGCATGCCAATGATGTGGGAGGTGCTGAATACCATCCACATACCATTTTCCTCCCCATGTGAGAATCTGGCCATCTGTATTTGTACAGTATTTGCAATGTCTTCACTTGTCACAAACCACCTACCATGTAATAGTTCCTTTACCTTCCATATGAGGTTGAAGTCAATATAGAGATGGGTGCTCCATGGTGCAGTGCCTGTGTGACATACTGCTCTGTGTGGTCTTGCTTGAGCAGCAGGTCAAGATGTTCCTCCCTAATGCCATGTCATACTTGCCTCACCAGGAAGTCCCTGTAGTAATCTCTGCCTCGGTAGCATGATGGTTAGTGTGTCTGCCTCACGTTCAGGAGGTCACAAGCTCAAATCTCGCTTAGCGTAAGTTATCCAGGTAATTATTATTTATTTATGCCAACAAACTTACTGTTGGTGTTTTTAAACACACAAGCCGTGTGTGGGCAAAGTTTAAGAGGTAGAACTGGAACTTAAAAATTCAATGCCACAACTGGGATTTGAACCACAGACCTCCGCTTGCCGGGCGGACGCTCTAACCACTGAGCTATTGTGACAAACTGCCATATCTATCAGGGCAGCATGTGGTTCTTTGGCATGTGTACGGCCATGTCAGAGCGCTGTGGTCGGCTGTTTTCCACCTTTGACCGGACAGTCAAGAAGTCAAATCGATCTACACAAAGTTTCCGATCATCATCGAGACCCAGGAGTTGGCTGCGCAGGGAGGACAGCGTCAGTATGGCTATGTGAATACAGTATGCAATACTTGTTGGTGAGATACAACTTAAAATATTTAGTTATTTGATTTTACTCAGAGAGAATGCTTTGTATCATGGGTTCTTGGCCATTTGCTGGATTGAACAGCATTTCTCTGTAAATTTAGTAGTAAGGCGTGAGTGCATAGTAAAAGGGAATTTTGCTCGATTGATTGCAAAAGGGTAGTTAATGGAATGCAGTTATTTGCATTGGTACGAGTTTGCTAAGTCAAGTGTCAGTGGTTTTAAGGGTTTAATGTAAATGCTTGGATGGGCTATTCTTAATTATTAGCCAAAAAGGGCATTGCGTGTTTTCTTAGTGTGAATGTGTATACAACACAGTGCAGTCAGTCAGTCTTCATGAGTTTGTTATAGACAATGTTTAATGTGGTTAACCAAGAATGGTTTCCTTTGATTTTGAAGAAGAACTTATCTGATTCTACATGAGTCTTCCGGGCTGATTTGCCGTGGTCTGCTGGAGTAACTTGGTCCAGACGTTTCGTCCACTACTGCGGTGGACATCATCAGTGGCGTGGTCGAAGTCTTCTTGGTGAAGGTACACTTGTGTCTGAGGCGTTGACTGTCTGGGATGCGGATTTTATACACGGAGGGGTCTTCTCTGATTGGCTCGGGGCTCGCTGAGGCAGTGTGGTTGGTGGGAGGGGGCTAGCTGCATCTCGGGCGCTACTAGATTCTGATTGGTTTGTGTTGCTTGACTGTCTGTGTTGTTTAATGTTATCGATGACGGGGTACCAAGTTTTGTTGAGCTTAAGGGCTTCCTCTTTCCTATTGAAATTATTGGCATGTTTATAAATTTCTATGGCTTCGCGCTGTAGTCGAGCATGGTAGTGTGAGATGTTAGATAGAATGCTGGTGTCCTGAAACTTGATGACATGCTCCCCCTCCGCTTCTATAGCATGTTCAGCGACAGCTGACTTTTCAAATTGTCCAAGACGGCAGCATCTCTTGTGTTCGTTTAGTCTGGTGTTGATACTACGTAGCGTCGTACCAATATATACTGCACCACACGAGCAGGGGATCCGGTATACGCCAGCCGAGGAGAGCGGGTCCCTCGGGTCCTTGGCTGAGCGTAGTAAACTGTTGAGCTCTCTTGTAGGCTTGAAAACCGTCTTGATATTATGGCGTAGCAGGAGGCGTTCAATCCTGTCGGTGACGTTTTGAACATAAGGAAGGAATACCGTGCCTTTGTTCCTAGGTGGGGTCGGCTTAGCAGAGATCGGCTGCCGTCTGGGTGGTCGGAAGGCTCTCTTTATTTCTTGTGTAGAATAGCCATTGGCTTGTAAGGCTAGTTCCAGATGGTGCAGCTCTTGTGGTAGCAGATGAGGCTCGCAAATACGGGAAGCGCGGTGTAGGAGAGTTTGAATCATAGCCCGTTTGTGTCTCGGATGGTGGTTGGAGGTTTTGTTGAGATAACGGTCTGTGTGAGTAGGCTTGCGGTACACCGTGTGTCCAAGTTTGCCGTTGTCTTTCCTGCTGACCAGCACGTCCAGGAAAGCCAGCTGACCATCTTTTTCTTTTTCCATGGTGAACTGGATGCGCGGATTGAGGCTGTTGAGGTGTTGAAGAAAACCCAGCAGAGGCTGCTCGCCGTGACTCCATATGACGAAAGTATCGTCTACATAGCGGAACCAAGCAGACGGCATGTGAGATGCGGTGTTTAGAGCTGTAGCTTCAAAGGACTCCATAAAGAAGTTCGCTACTACTGGACTGAGTGGGCTGCCCATGGCTACGCCATCGATTTGTTCGTAGTAAGAATGATTCCACTGGAAGTAGGTGGTGGTAAGAACGAGATGAAAGAGAGCTGCAATGTCGTCAGGAAAAATCTGCTTCAGTTGAGTGATGGCGTCGTTGACGGGGACCATGGTAAAGAGAGAGACAACATCAAAGCTGACGAGTATGTCTTGAGGCTGTAAAGTGAGATTTTGGAGTTTCTGGATGAAATGTGCAGAGTCCTTTATGTAGGTATCAGTGTTGCCTACATGCGGTTGCAGCAGATTGGCTAGATATTTCGCGATAGCAGCTAGCCCCCTCCCACCAACCACACTGCCTCAGCGAGCCCCGAGCCAATCAGAGAAGACCCCTCCGTGTATAAAATCCGCATCCCAGACAGTCAACGCCTCAGACACAAGTGTACCTTCACCAAGAAGACTTCGACCACGCCACTGATGATGTCCACCGCAGTAGTGGACGAAACGTCTGGACCAAGTTACTCCAGCAGACCACGGCAAATCAGCCCGGAAGACTCATGTAGAATTTCAAACACCGGCCGTGAAAGCCTACGCCTACTCATAACTTATCTGATGTTTTCATTTTGGATATTATTTAGATTAGCTTACGCGAGCACTTCGTCAGAATTTCGGCAAAGTCCCACTCGGCAGTGTGTACGAATGGTCACGAAAGTAGCCAAAGTTGCTGTGTTAATGCAGCGCTGCCGAGGGGTCACCCTGAACAGTTTTGTGAGTCCGTAGCCAAAGGTACCTGGTTCGCAAACACCAGAATACGACCAGCCCAAGTACTGCTGCTCATTATTATATTTATATGATAGTATATTAATATTATTACATTTTTATTATGTTTATTACTTATCGTTCTTTTTTTATTTTATATTATTTTATTATTTAATGTTATTATATTTATTATATTATTATATTTTTATTATGTTTACTATTTATCGTTCATTTTTTGTTTATTTATTTAATGCTATTATATTTATTATATTAAATACTATGGGGTTGCGCTACGCGATAGCGGCAACAACGCGAGTGAATGCATTTGTGTTTAATGTGTTGGCAATGAAAACTAGTATAGTGTAAAAAGCAATGTTGGCAGATGTGAAAATCGTCTGCTAGTCATGCAGTGAAACCTAGTGAGTGATTGTGAAACTACTGTCGGCGCATGTGCAGTAAGTAAGTTCGGACTTAGAATCTGGCTGGCAAGTGGCAAGTAAGCTAATCTAAACATGAGCCTTCATTTTTGTTTTATATTCTTGGTCAAATGGGACCAAGATAATGGGAACAGTTCCCCAGGTTATTTTGTACAGTGAACTATTTTCCTATTTTGTAATATATTTATTTGATACAATATATATATTTAAAAGTTGTTCCTGTCTAACATTTAATTGAACACCAGCAGCACTAGTCAAATCCTTTCCCCTGAATAAGTTATCTTTTATTATTTTACACATTTTTAATCCTGCCCCATGGAGCAGAGCCAACCTGGCATTTGATAGCTAGCTGGTTCACTCACCTGTGAACGAGGCTAGTGCTATCTCGTTCGAATCAACTAATCATTGTGCGATGTGTTTGTAGCACAATTAGACGAGATAGTGCTAGCCTTGTTCGCAGGTGAGTTAGCTAGCTATCAAGTGCCAGGTTGGCTCTTAACTACTTTAGTTTAGTTCATAGGAGTGAAACATTTCTCTGAATGACTCATTAAGCACTCATCACTTTAACTGTTCCGCTGAAAATCTATACAGTGATCGGTGCAGTTACAGCTTTTGAACACTATGATATGTGTGCTAAACAGAGATGCTACCACGTTTATGCCTTCAAAGATCTCACCTCTTACCTAGCTGAAGACTGAGGAACATCTTTGGCATTCCAAACTCACGTAGGTTTAACCATATGGGAAAAAAAACTCTGTATACAAAGGCATAAGGGTCATCTTATGAATTTTAATTTTTCAACACACAAGAATTTCATCACTATATACGTCAAAAGCAACACTTCGAGAGAAACCAGGAAATTTGTCAGTGGCCTTTAGCTGACAAGGCTGCCTCTGGCAAGGAGGATCTGGATTTCATCCCTGGTACCGGCATGAGTATTTTTTTCCCCACTGGGAGGTCTGGCACAGGGTGCACTCAGCCTTATTAGGTCCTGGAGGGAGCATCAATTGAGAAGCTACTTAATTGAAAGATAGCAGTCCCTGGTTGATAAGACCACATGAGCACAGCAGGGAGGCACTGAGTCACCGACCATGTCCTATTTCAGAACTGCACTCCACTTGTGACTCATGTGGTGGGCAGATGTGGGAATGCAGCAGTCGGTCAGTAAGTCTTGGCCCATGGGGTTTTAGCTGACAATGGAGACAAGATGCGTTTAAGGTAACTAAAAAAATTAGTTAAGTTATTAGTGCATGTGTGTGCCACATTGAAATCCTTGCAGTTATATTACATCACTGTGTTTTTCCCCATGTTATTAGTATTGTAACTGGGAAGTCCTTTTTCTGATAATGAACCTGACTCTTAGAATCAGACTTTGGGAAAGGAACTGTGCCACTAAGGAGCACTCCATAATTGCAAGTTGAATATTATTTAATACGTAACACTTTACAATTGCATGCTGTTCCAATTCACCTATAGCTATTTCATTTGATGTTTCTATGATCTCAATGCATTGGAAAATGTGCACTTTATGGTGCAAACAGCTATCATGGTGAAGTGTAAACACAGGTTTACATGCACATTAAGCATAGAAGAAACAGGGTTTAGGAAGGCTTTGACAAAATATCAAAATTGTGGAATGGCTGCTGCTTGCCCTCTGTGGTCTAGGGACAACAGGCTAGCCTCTAGTTATCAAGGTTGCAGATTCAAATCCAGTGAAGGACTATGGTTTTTTTGGGGCATGGCTTAGCATAGCTTCCTTTGAAATGGAAGTAAAGCCTGTGGTCCCATGTTGTAGATTTATTTTTGACCAACATGAAATGGAGCACTGAGAACCACAGCACTTAAAGAGCGTCAATAGTAAAAGTTTAACATTTTCAAATTTTGCATAAATTCTATGGAACTAATGGGGTTATCACCACCATGACTTGTCAAGGGGAGAGACAAAATTATATAGACAGCTCTAATTACCATAGAAAACAATACCCCAGAAAACTGAGATCTATGTATAGGTCGCGCGTTACTTCTTGACGAATGAAAATTTTATATGAAAGGTTGAATGCGAGTCTCTACTCAGCTTTTGCGGGAACGAGAGAGAGGAGGTACAGTCTGCAGTGAGATGACACGCATGCTTCTGAGCTGAAGTAGTACAACACTACAAATCAATTTATGACACTTGCAGTAATATCAGCCACACGTATTATACACTATACCTCTATAACTGTTTCCACTTAACTTTCTTGCATTTATTCTATTCCCGACATCTCTCCCTCGTCTGAATTGCTATTTTCGTTGCATGCATACATACATCCGTACCGCACAAAACTTCTGCAGTCGACTGTATACACGTACGCGACAGAGAAAAACAGAGGTGTCTGTTATCGTAGCATAAACATTTGCTGACCTGTTTATTACGGGTAGGCTCACTCATTGGATTTCTGCTCAAGGTCATTCGTCAAGAACGAACGCGCAACCTATACTTTGCTATAGTTGAAAATTATGAATGTTTTGGAAGAAAAATGTGCACGTGAATGTATGGTATATCCAAATCACTGATACATCATATTTTAACAAAGTAATTTAAAAACAACATGTTTGTTGCTTTTCTGTGATTAAGTAAAGCAGTACATGGGAAAACTGTTGACCAGTTACAATTGGGGAGCATTCCTCCTTGCCTGAGTCTGGATATGAGTTCTCCTGAATATGGTTTTAAATTGTAAAAACCATTTTGCAGCACAATAACATGAGTATAGCTGTAATGCAGTGTGCTTGAGAGTTAAATAACATCCAACAACACCTGCAGTGCTGATGTAAGCAGACTGAAAAAAAATTAAATGTGTGGCTACTAAGTAACTCGACATTACTTCTTGGTGTCTCAGATGTGGGTTACTGTCTATACTAAAACTGTGGTCCATTATCATTAAATAAATATAAAGATTTCAGAATTTATTTCAAAACATAAGAGCTGAACATATAAGCACTAACAACTAAATTAAAATTTTTTCCCTTTTGCTAATCTGTTATTTCTTCTCATGGCCATAGTTCGTACTTTGATCCAATATTCCTTGCTCTCAGGATCTAACTCCTCAAGAGAGGGTGCAGGACCTGTTGACAAGTACAAACTTATTTAAGCTGCTAATCATTTTTTTACACTTTTTAAAGGAGCAATTTATGATAAAATTAAGACTTTCCAGGGGTAGAATGGGACTGAAAAATTCAATGCCATAGCAGGGATTTGAACCACGGATCTTCCAATCTCCGTCTGGCTGCTCTAACCACTGAGCTACCATTGCCAATGTGGTGATATGACATTAAATTCTCCAACTCACTCGTATTTTTCCCAGTAAATCACAAGAAGATCTCAAATTCATACGAGATAACAATGTTGTGTCAGCACATCTCTACCTCTCTCTCACCACACATACACATTCACTCACCTTTTTTCTAAAATGCTTTTTCTGGATTCAAGTGCCTCAAAACCTGTGTTTCTGGTGAAATCTTGATATTGATACTAGAGTGGAATACAATACTTCCTCTACTTCAATTTAGGTAAGCGGTAGAAAAACTAAAAATCCTATAATATAACCAAATTTAGAATTTTATCTATTGCTCCTTTAAATTCTAGAACTAGAGATAAAAGTCTACCTATGTAGAAAACTTTCCTGGGGTATTAGCTTCAAAATAAGTAAACAACTTAGTTTAGGATTTTGAGCTGAAAGTTTGCTTACATGGATCTCAAAAGATAATTCTCAGTGCAGTGAAAAGTCTACTTTTATCAATAATAAATACCTGTATGTAATGACCAAAGCCAGTCTGGATATTCACTGTCAGGTTTTATTCTTATATCTTCTCCTTCTTTGTATAGGTTAGTTCCACATACATAATTTACAAGCTTATGTGGGTCAGTTTCAACAGGCATTATCTTTTTTTCCATCACTGGACCTAATTTTCCAAGTTTTCCTTTTTTCTTTCCCAATGAAGCAATACCACCAACTGAAATAGAAAACCATCAATGAAAACTGATTACAACCTGAAAAGAAAGCAAATAATTTTGCTTCAGACTATTTTTCAGTACCTCACGGCTTGAGAAAAAGTTGGATAAAATTGGAACAGAAGCACCTAATTACATTAGGAGTGTTGTATGGAGTTGATGTCTGCTAGAGTCTGGAAAGCAGGCACCTACCCTGCCCATATAGGGTGTTTTCTTTCATAGTAAAATAATTGCAAAATGACTACAAACATGGCCATTTTTCTGCTACCCATCATGCTCAACCTAGATGAGAATTGAAATTCACTGGATTTCCATTTATTTATCAGCTACACTGATCATATGGCATACTCATGCAGTGAAAGCAATTTCTTTGTTCTGTATTCTCTTTCTACTTGCAGTATGCTAATAGGGATATAAAAGTTATGTTAGAATAATAACATTATGTGGACAGAGCGCTGCGTTTATTCTTAACTTGGAATCGTTTAGGAGATAATAGTATTCTGTAATATAGGATATTTAAAGATGCAAAAGGTGAACAATAACAGATCTCATGTTGACATTTTCTCTGTGTGTATCACTGTATTATATGTATTGTATGTATATTCACACCATAAAAAATCAAATATATTCACAAATACTTTAAAATACAGTACATTTGTGCACTGAACACTGCGCTGCACGTTAGTAAATCAGACTGTACAGCATTTCGTGACGTATTCGTGTCGTCGCTGCGTTAGTTCGCCTGCTTGCCGCTTCCCATGCAGGACTGCACTCGCCTTGGTCCGGTTATACATTGTGGTTCAGTTGGCTAAAAATGGCAAAAGAAGTATAGCCATTTTGTGAAAATATAGCTAAACATCTACAATGTATAGCAGATTGCCCAGAAAGTGTACTATAGAAAGAGTAAGTGTTGAACAAGAAATGGGATAATTTCCAGACAGAAGTTTTGGCATTAAAATTGTTAGAATGAGTAGGAAGGAATTTTCAGGACATTTCAGCACTATATAAGGAAAGCAAGCTAAAAATGGAGGAAAGTGCTTAAGGTAAAGGGAGAATTTAATGATAAAGAAATGGGGCCATAAAGATGGTCTTTCATAGGAAAACCAAATGCACAGCTAAGAGCAAAACAGGATCTATTTTACTTGACATCAGATGTTAGTTTCATGGGATCCAAATATTACAAACTCTCCAAGAACAATGAAACGTTCTAACATTGTTATGTATGTAAATGTGCAGAAATAAATAATTCATTCATTATTAATTTCTACCAAAACCTATTTCCACAGAAGACCCTGCCAATTGCTTTATGGTTCTGTGTAGCACAGATTAAGAGCAAAATTAAGATTTTGACATAGTTTCTGATTCTGAATTTTTCTATTCACATTGTAAAGCACTCTCTCTTTGGCACAAAAATTAGTGCATGAAGCTGTTCAATTAAAAAGATGTCCCAGAAATGGGCAAAGATGAATTTTTCTTTCAGCTCTTCAGCAAAAATGTCAATTTGTAATACACAGTCCTTTATTTTCAGTGTACAAAATTGAAAAGTTACACAATAAACAGCAACACTCTTCGGTGAAACTATGCAGCATAATGAAAATGCAAAAGCGGAATATTTTATGAATGTTTCCCAATTCCCTTTTAAAATACATTTAATGTAGATACCTTTTTTATTTAATGATCTTTCTCAATCTAGGAGGTTGCCTAATGTCAAAGAGTATAATAGGTATAAATTAAAGAAATGGTTACAAATTAGGACAATAGTTTTTATGGGATCAGATGATTGAATTTTTAAATGCAGGCATTTTTACTGTATCTCATTCTTTAACACATATAATTTTATCAGCAATAAGCAGGATACAAAATTGCAGCTTATTTGGACAATTTTATTAGCTCGTGAATTATTCATTTATAAATGATTTTTAGTGTGCAAAACACTCCTTGCACCTTTTAATTAGACATAGGTATAATCTCGATCGTTTGTTTCAATGAAAGCTTTAAGCTATTAGTAGTTAACTGAAAAGTGACATTTAAACATTTTTGGTTTAAACCTCAATCTTAGTTTCTATGTTTTGAATATATAAAACTAGTTGAAAGCATGAATGCAGGGAATAGTCTGAAAATGTAAAAATGCTGCTTTGAGAGAACTACTACTAGTCATCAATGAATGACCATATAACATTGGTGTTTAAAATACCTACTGACAAACAGGAATATTTAAAAATGTCTGCTAGGACAAGACATTTTACTTAATTTTTCCTAAGGTCAACACCTTTGGAATTAATCATAAAAATGATTATTTCCCAGATTACTGTTTTGAGTACAATGTGGTCTTACATCATGAAAATAAATTACTTCATTGACCAGTTGTCTGATTTATTAAGTAGGAATGCAAATAGCTCTAGAGAAGGAAACATAATATTTGATGTGAAGTATGTCTGAACCAGTGAATAGCCCAGTGACATTGTCTAGGTCATGCATTTTAAAAATGAACAAAGAATGGTTCACATATTGTAAGCCTGTTTTTGTGGACTTTCTATGGCTGACCTTCATAGAACTAAAACAACAGCTTCCTATTGGCTTTGATCTGGTAAACCTCACACACCCACACGAACTGGCTATTTGGAAAAATTAATTTTCTTACTGCAATGTTATATCCCAAAAAACTTGCATATATTTTTCAGCATTGCTACTATTCCATATATAGTATAATTGGGTTAATCCTGGAAGTTCCGAATGGCATATGCTCCTGGAATTGCTATGTGTTGCGAATATACACCATTCCTTTATTGCACAAGGTATACACATAATTACCTTAACCACAACTATAGCGAAACATACTGAGGGCCCTAAGCTTCTAAGCATAGCCGAGTGATGCTTTTTATAAGGAGAGGAGTGTAGAAGTGGCCTAAAAGCTACGACAAAGTGTAACCGAAACATAAGTGTAGCTAAAACCCAATGATCACTAAATACTTGGGATTACTATGCACGTACCCTGAAATCACTAACTTAAGTATTTCCGTCCGCAATGCTGTACTGGACTACCGTCCACCATACGACTCAGGAACTCCTCTGTCAAATACTACGGGATTCAATAGGAGCGTACCTATCTTTGGAAACCTAACCTCCAAAAATATTGTTCCATACCAACCTGCATCAATTTTCTTTGCGTAGTTCCGCTCACTTGTATGGAATATTCGTAAGTTAACTTTCTCACATATCTGCATACAATTTACTATGCTTCTGGTAAGCATTATCGTATGCGTAATGTTGTTTTTTTTATAACCTAACCTTCAAGCAAAACAATAACATGGAGTGTCGCACATACAGAACGTGGATAACATACAGTTATCTATACTATATAGCGTTTCACTCTTAGAAGACAGTATGGAGTTAAATGGGACATCTCTGTCTCTATCTAGCGCATACAAGTTGCCATTAGCCGCGTCCTTTTCTACCCTCGCTCTGTTGCCAGATTCCTAATAGCATGGTATAAATATTCATTTCTTATAAATTTCAGGTTTGAACACATTATCCTATGCAGAATTTTTTTCTCTATCAGGTTATATCCTTTTCAGAGTCATTATACATTTCTATAGGTACAAATTTCTTCAGAAAACGTTTTTTTCAATAGAAGTCCGAGATGTGCTGTTTCTACACTCATCACGCGCTAACTAACAAACTAACTGCTAGAATGCATCTATATTTTTTACTTAGGTAGAGTAGACCATAGTGCTACTACCTGCCTACTTTGAATTCTCTATGTTTACTCAGTTAAGTGTTATAATTTTTTAAATTAAATGTTTTCGGAAAATTTTATACCTGTGCACTGCAAAAGTTACGCAGTGTGAAACTTTTTTGTTATTGAGTTTACATCAGGGAACCAGCGAGAACAAATGTTGAGGAAGGTTGGAGAAAGTTTTTAAAATAAACCAAAAGGCAGTAACCTCTTTCTTTTATCCAGTAAGGCAAACAAAAGGTATTCATCTATTCAGCGTCAGGCCTGACACAGAAGATAGTATAAGGAGCAGCACTAGCATTAGTTCGAAAGAAGCCGTGTGTGTAACTGTGAGCTGTTATTGCGTTATTTGTTTAGTATTTTTGTAAATATTTGTAGTTATGGAGGGTGAAGCTAGGAAGGGACGATATGTTGGTAAATAAAGAAGTAAGGAACGCCAAATAATTATGAATGTGTTAGATTATTTTTTAAGTAAAATGCGTGTAAGTAAGGTGGTAAAAGAAACAACTAAGACTATCGGGTGTTCAGAAGCAGTAGTGTGTATGATTAAAAAGGAACTAATGAAAGGACCTCTAAGAACGCCATCGAAAAAGAAAGCAAAAAGGGCGGGACTACACAAAACGCTAGGTTAACGCAATATGATTGAATAGTGCAAGGTGAAGTGCGGCGAATTGTTCATTCTTTACTGTTTGCAAATATTCCACCCACGCTGAATATAATTTTGTCACAGTTCAACAGTGATGAGACCCTACCAAATTTCTCAAGGGCCACTCTGATTTGGGGTTCGAATATGAAAGAAAGGTTAACAAGTGCATATTAATAGAAAGAGACGATATCGATATCATCAGATGGCGACATAAATATCTAAAAGGTTTAGGGACCAGGGGAAATCAATTGTTTATACAGACGAGTCATTTGTAAATTTAGGTCATACAGTAACAAAGGCGTGGAGGGATACCAAAGTTAAAAGTGTCCGTCTCGTCAAGCAGCAATTGAAGGACTAAGTACAGGACTCAGGCCACCTCGAGTCGCTCGCGGAGAAAGATTCGCAACTAGTACATGTTGCAACACTGCGCTCCATTTAACGTGTACTGTCTTTTAAGGGTGAGACGCGCTTTAGAGTGTGTGGTTATCCCACCGACGATTTGAAGCAACGAGCATTAACCTTTGAAGCGAAGATGTTAGGAACAGTGCAACCAGCAGAATCCTATCCACTATTCTCTTCTGAGAAACCATTAATTGCATATGAATCATACACTAACGTGGGAAAGCGTTAAATAAAAAGACGAATATGCCTTTCTTCTCCGTGTGTCAGGGATATACAAACTACCGGAATCAAAATTGCAAATGGAAATCGGTCAAGCAATCAGTCATTCGTTCAGCGTCGAATGGAAAGGGGGGGGGGGTCCCAAAATACCGCCAGATTCCTTTTCGTTACGCCAGACTTGAGAGGAAGCTTACACGAAACAGTTAAATTTTAGAAGAGGAAGAAACATTTGAAATTTATATGTAGACAACCTATTGTTTGTTCATGTTAACACTTTTAACGTAATTAATTTGCTTAAAACATCCATTGCACATGAAAAATTGTCTAAATCCTGTACCGGGATGCATTTATCTCATATTATATTTTCTACACGCAATACAGTTCTTGTTCAATTTTCTTCTCTATTTTAACAGACTTGCAGAAGGAAGTAGAACTGTGTTTGTTTCATGCTTCTCTTAATATTTTTATATTATCCCAAATCAGTGGCGGCTGGCGCCTAAAATAACAGGGGGGTTCACTACTTTTAGTGCATTATGTAGTTTACCTTTCTAAATAGTTTGATTTTCTAAATTCCATAAAGTATTTCTGTAGCTCTGAAATTACCTTAAACCAGCCTGATGGCATTAATGGGTTTGAATCTCCTGTAAAGGTATATTTGTAGAGAACCTCCATCCTCCTTTCTTTTTGCTTGGTGAATCTGTCTATGACTCTTGCTGAAATCTGGAAGACTGTGGATAATTTCCTTGTCATTAGACAGCATGGCAGGAGCAGACAGTCATTTTCATCCATGGTACTTGTAAGAAATGTTTTGATCCAGACAAAGTGGAGAAACATCTCACTGCTTCACACATTGCCATTGGAATAGTAGCTACTAATTTCAACAATTTCATAACATCACCAAAGAGTTCTTGCAGGTTATTTTCAATTAAAAACTTTAGAAGGGATATTGCACTTTTCATTGCGTCAAAACCACTTCGAGAATAAATGATCTGTAGTTCTGTTTTGACTTAGATTTTTATTTAAAAATGGAGAGGACTGCAGAGCAGAAAGGATTTTTTCAGGAAATTTATTTTTCAACGGAGGAAAGTAATGCTGGTCAAGTAAATTAGTGGCCAATAAGTGACTGGAGAATTCAAACCTCTGTTGGCTCTGACGTATTATTATGACATACTTCCTTTGCTGCTACATTCCTCCACAAATAGGCAGTTTACTACACCGCCGCTTTCTTTATCAGGAGCAGATACAAATGCGAGTGGTGATTCGAGACACAGCCTATTTTCGTGTCCGACAGACAATAACATATGGAACAGAGACTATCAATAAACTCAGGCTGCATCTTGCAGCACGACGTTGGATTTAGAAATATTCTGCTCTCCTAAAGCGCTCAGTCATTTTTTCCATGGCAGTACCTTTAAATACTGTAACATTATTCATGTGCTCTTTTACAACTACATCCAAAGCTGAAGTCAAATTTATTATCGCACTGAATATTCAAGGGTTGATAGATTCTGCAGCTTCATCATGTCCACGTAACTCAAGTTCAAACTCGCCACAGAAGTTAATTTATATAGTCAATTATTTTGGAAAGAATATAGCGATTTTTCCTTACGTTGTCGTTGTGTCTTTTTATATTCTGTCTGTAAGCTGAGCTAAGCTGTTGCATAATTTCTATTTTTCCAAGGACTGATAAATCCAAATAACCATTATTTTAAATAGATTCTTCGTGCTTCTTAACCTGTTTTAGGTGACTTAGATTTGACACGCCAGTGTATGTCCAGCTTGTATGTTTACCCTTAGCAAACAGCAAGCACGGAAAACAAAATAGCTTATTTGTGGAAATAAAACGCAAATACAACTATTTCTTTTGTTTATATTTACATTAAAAGAACTGCAACATGTCTTACCTCGGCTTGTTTGCGCATGTATTAATTTGGGAGGAGGTATCGGCCTATCAAGCTTCTTTATTTCACACTTCTCTTTCTAGCTCAAAGCTGAGAAGTCTTTTTCTAAAAAAATATTGAAAGCTATTTATTCTTCCTGGAAAATAGCTCTAAGAACAGTTGAGTAGAAAATAAACACTAAAGCACAAGTAAATAACTGAATACACCGTAATACAGTTAAACGATTGAAGACAGTCACTCCATTATTACAGTGAAAACACACGTGCTATAATTATTCTGGTTAGGTTGCTTTTAGTTCGGGTTGATTCGTGCGTTTCCGCCACAGTCCGACTTGCAGTTGGGTTGAAGCTGGTAGTCTGACCAGCGCATATCCACGTATACCTAGCGACCTCCCCTCTCGCCTCTTCCTGCCGAATGAGCACCAATAAGCTTACACTTGAAGGTTCGCAAGGGAAATTGAACCTCAGGAATGTCTGGGCAAACTTTAGAATGCATACTTTATGTTACAGCAATCATTAAAAGTAATTCTTTGTCCATGCTGTGTTATTCGAGGTTCAAAGTCCACGGTAATAGTTGTAGGTCATTGTGCCATCGCCACTCTCCTTGTCAGCTTACCACGAAGGTAAAGACACCACCCGCTGGTTGTCTTCAGCTCACAAATGGTTTCATTCATCAGTTGGCGAAACGAGGTTTTCTCGGAGGTCATAGGTTATATGGGGACTATTGGAAACAAACACGGTTATTTATCACGCATGCCTGACCGTAAATTATATGGAATAAAGCAACAAGTGATTAATTACATACCCATAACATACGGAAACAACCTCTTGATATTTCTATACTAGATGTGTGGAACAAGAAACAAAAACGAAGTAGAAGCATCGTTTGAGGTGGGTAGAAATTTGTGAATTTTCCTGTTGCATCCTTGAAAAATGTTAGAATTAAATACAAAGCTTGTGTTTGTTATGAAAGGTACTTATGTTGGTCATTAATCTTAAACCTATTCTTAAACTGACAATCGAGAATAAACAGTGAATAGATTTTTTAGCTTCATCTCTATAATTTCACATTAACCCCCCTTAAGCCCTCGAATAGGCAGCGGTCCTGTTCACATTCATCATTAAGTAGGGTTCAGTACAGGGTTCCGATGGTGACGAACTGATGAGAGAGGAGAGAGAGAGAGAGAGAGAGAGAGAGAGAGACAGAGGGTGTGGGTGGGAGAGACTCAGTTTTTGGTTTGAGTAATCATGAAAGTAATACGCCAGCGGCGTATATCCCATGAATGCAATGAATTCACTGCATGCGTTGCAGAGGAATCAACAATAACCCACAAACGAACAAAGATAACCAATGAATTCTGTTCCAAAGAAGCGTTTACTAAGCAAATGGGACAGTATACGCCACTGATGTCTTCTCCCCTTTTTTGTCTCTTCCTGTTCACATCCATCATGAAATGGCACAGATTTTGGATTCAGGTAATTCCCCCCCCCTCTCTCTCTCTCTCTCACACACACACACACAAACACAATAAGAAGATACTAGTCTATTCAGATTTAGGTTTGAATAATGTGTTCTCCGCTTCGCGAAGAGGAGGGGGAAGGGGGCGCTGCCCTCCTTGGAAATTGATTAATTTAATGTGCAGTCAATTACTATTAGACTATTGCTTTAATTTTGATGTAAGGAACCGCTTTTATTCAGCACAAATTAATAGGCTCATCTGCAACAAATACTACAACTCATATCTTTTACAGTTTTTGGGAACTAATAATGAATTAATATTGCTTGATTGCAAACTTCCAACATGCCGGCCCTCCCGGAAAAAAGTTTGCTGACTTCCATGCTTCTCCCTCTTGGTGCAAGAGTCTCTGCTGGTAACGCATGTCCAATTGTAGGTCAGAAAGCAATTGAAGACTTGAAATAAAGAAAGGCTCTAAGTGCCATACTAAGGAATTTTGGGATTTTGTGTAAAATTAGATCTATATGCCAAGCCCTATAATGTATAAAAGACTCGAAGTGCCACGAATGAATATATAGTTTGAAATGCAATCGACAGATGGCATGCGATTTAAGTGCCGCTGCTGTTAACATAATTATGAAAAGCTCTATGTTCCGCACGCTTCCTTCTGATAGATAAAATGGTTGTGGCCAAAACAAAAACAGTCATTCTTTTTCTCTGGATGTACCTAATTTTAACAGGTATTTTTGAAGAAATAAACCACAAGTCCCTTGTATCAGGTCACTCCTTAAGTTGCGAGAGGGATTTCGCCTTTGTTGAGAAAAGAAACCGAGTTACCAAATGCTTTGTTCCAGAAAATATAAAGGACATCAAGACCAGTAAAGCCATTTACCGTCAGTAACATGAAGGCACCTGACTTCTTCGATTTCAAGAAAGCAGCAGATTGTAATATAAAAACAGCAAAGCTAAACATTTGCAAAGTACAGTGGCTAGAGTTGAAAAAAAAATTATTTTGTTGTTTAACGACGCTGTCAATTGCCAGGATCACATCAGCGTCACCGGTGTGCCGGAATTTTGTCCCACAGGAGTTCTTTTACATGTCAGTAAATCTACTGGCATGGAGCTGTCGTTTTTAAGCACACTTAAAAACCATCGGCCTGGGCCGGATTTGAACCCGCGACCTGTAAACATAAGCCTCATGTAGTTAAGATCAAGAGAAGCTTAAACGAAATTGAAGCCTGGGAAAATATCACTATTTTGAAAAAGGGTGTACGAGTACAGGACATCAAGAAAATGCAACTACCTGCCCTGGATGTTACAAGCCACATCTCTGAAGAAAAGAAGAAATATTTGACTGAAATGATGCATACCTGACAGATGATGACCACAAAAAGTTTTACAGAAGCATTACAGAATGAGCTTTGGGTGTATGAACAAAGAAAATCATATTTTGTTTCATTCGTTGTTCTCTTTGTTGTCTCTTTCCTGAGTACTGAACTAGGGAACTTTGAGCCTTTCATTGAATTTCCACTTTCAGTACACTTTTCGTACTATTACAATGTAATGTTCGTAAGTTCCTATGGTCAGTAGATCCACACTATGCTCAGTTTTCAGTTAAAACATTAATACTGAAATTGTGGCCATTAATATTCCTTAGTGTGCTTAAAACTAATTTTCGTCAAATTCATGATTTTGGCACTTAGAGCCTTTTTTATTTCAAGTCTTCAATTATTGGGACAGTGATGCTCTGCGTTGTTCCCCAATTACGTATGAATGTTATAGTACAGTGACGATTGTTGGGGATGTTTTTTTTTTATTTACTCAAAATTGTATTACAGTTATTCACATTCAGGCTATTATACAAAGAAAGGGACACAGTCGATAGGCCATGAGAGGTTCTTCCAGGAGGAGTCCAGGAGTGAGTACTAGTCGTCTGGGTTAACCCAGGCGGATGGTAAGGTGGCCACGGTACCTATCCGTTTAAATACGGATTTACCCGTGTGGTGGTATAGGTTGGTATATGTAGCAGGCTTTTTGTCTTTGTATGTCTGATGGTGCAGGGTGGGTTCCTGTATTGTCACTGGCGGCGGGATCTGTCGGATCTTGGATGTCTAGCCATCCAAGCGACCATTTCCCTACTGATTACTTCGTCAGCCATGGCCGGCGAGCAATGCAGTGCCAGTGACAGGAAACCGAGGGGAATAGGTGATAGGTGTGGAGGATGATGAAGGCAAAGCGGTACCTACCAGCCAAGGGCGTCCTTGGGTAGACGGTAGCTCTGTCTCCGCCTAGGGAGGCGATGGTCATATTACCCCAGGCTGTTCACCAGCTGGTTTGGGTGAGGTATGAGTTTGTCATACATTGTGCGAGTCTTGTCCCGCACTACGTCCACAATGTATGGGATGCCGGAATGAGTGTGAAGGATGTGTGATGGAAACCTACGGTCGGTACCGTAGATCATCCTAAGCGCCCTGTTCTGCACGGTCTGCAGCCTGCGGATGGTGGATCGAGCCACCGTACCCCAGACCTCGCACCCGTACAGGATCAGGGGCGGGACGATCGCACGGTACAAGCGTAGTTTCAGGTATGTGGGCATGGTTGATTGGAGTATGGGATATAGCTGTCTCAGGGCGCCATGTCCCTGACCGACCTTTGTTCTGACATGTGGAGTGAAGGTTAGACCACGGTCAAGTAGTACCCCCAGGTATTTGGCAGAGTTAACCCAAGGGATTCTTCTCCGCCGCATTGCCAGGGATACACCCGGCCGCTAGTTTCGAACTTTGCCCAGTAGTAGAGCCTGGCTCTTCTGCGGGCTAATGGCCATTCTCCACTGTTCACTCCACCTGCCGATAGCGTCGAGCTGTCGCTGTAGTGGAGGGAAACAGTACCGAACATTTTTGTTCTGTGCCAGTATGAGGACATCGTCAGCATACTGGCACGTAACAGTATGCGGTTCCACGGGTAGGTCAGACATGTAGGCAGCAAAGAGCAACGGCGATAGCACGCTACCCTCCGGAACTCCAGCCGCTATGGGTCTGACCGAGGACAACTTCCCCTCCACCCGCACCCGAAAAGAGCGATCCCGAAGGAAGCTACCAATCAGGGTGAGGTAGGGGGGAGGGATTTCAGCCTCTCTGAGTTTGTACAGTAACCCCTGGTGCCATGTGGTTGCAAAGGCTTTTTCTACATCCAGAAGCACCGCGACTGTTTTGAAGTTTTCCTGGAAACCCAGGGCAACCTTCTCAATCAGCCGCAGCAGCTGTAGTGTAGTGGAATGTCCATGACGGAAACCGAACTGATGATCCGGGATAAGTTGCCTTTCCTCGAAGAGAGGAGTGAGGCGGGATAGGAATAATCGTTCAAAGATTTTTGAAACGATGGGTAATAGGCTTATGGAACGGTAATTGGAAGGAAAACCGGGTCCTTGCCGGGCTTCAAAATGCAGACCACCCTCGCCTCCTTCCAACAAGTAGGAAAGTGACGAAGCTGCAGACATGCATTATAAATCCTCGTCAGGTGGACTACGGCCTTTCGGGGAAGGTGCTGGAGCATGGGCGCCGTGACGCCATCATGCCCAGGGGATTTGCCAGGTTTTAATCTTCTGATTTCAGAAGCCACCTGTCTTGGGGTGACTAAGGGGATTTGGATCTCTGCGCGTGGCGGCGGAGGTGCCTCATAGAGGTAATCTACCGTCGCCTCCACGAGTTCAGTAAAGTCTTCGTCCTGGACATCTTCCCGGGGTTCGAATTGGGACTCTAGATGGTCTGCGAAAGCCGTGGCTTTCTCTTGGGGCTCAAAAGAGAGTCTCCCGCGAGTGCCATGCACCTGGAACCACCAAACGGTATTACTTCGGGAAGAGATGGTCAGCAGACTGATGTACCAGGGTAGCCATCACATGTTCTGCAGCGCAGGCCACGTCAAGGTTGGTTGATGCGTGCATCTTGCTCCTTCGCCCGGAGGATGGAAGTAATCATTTGATCAATTCTGCGCTAATTTTCCTGGGACTCTAGCATTAGAGGTAAGATGTTGTTCAATGTGACCGTCTGGCCTAGTTGGGCGTATGACCTGTGGCGAATAGCGGTCCAATTGGAGCAATTGTTGGGGATGTGACTTGGACTATGACTAGGCTACCATGGCTGCATAGTGGCCGAGTGGTTAGACCATTCGCCTCTCACCAAAGCGGCCCATGTTTGATCCCAGGTGACTACATGTAGGATTTGTGATGGACAAAGCGGCACTGGGGCGGGTTTCCTCCGGGTTCTCCGGTTTTCTCTGCCATCTCATTCCACCAGTTCTCCACCTTCATTCCAAGTATCATCAGTGTCACCACCTGCGATGCCATATCTAGTAAAAGCGGGCGTTAAACACTAGAGAGAGAGAGAGCTAGGGGTTGTTGATTAATTGTTAACTTTATGGATAGTGCATTTAAATAAATTTTTCTTGAAACAACCTAAGCAATTATAAATGTAAAATGAACAATTTTACCATAGCTGTTTACATATACATGAATTCCAGCCTTCTTTCTTTACCGGTAAAATGCGTTGTCAGAAAATAATTCCTCGTGGCATCTTCTCAATGAACCAAGTGTGCCTTTTTCCACCAATAGAAGAACCATGTTGCTCAACAGAATTTTTCCTAGCGCTACCCGTATATAAAATGTAATTCGTTTCAAGGCTGAAAAACTCCTTTCTGTAATTGCAGCAGTGGAAGGAAATGTTAAAGTCAGTTCACATAGTTTATAAACTCAGTTTATAACACTCAGTTCGTTTTTCAAAGACGGTATATCGAAATAGAAACATACGGTTCTCTCAGTTCACATAATACATTTGCTGGAAAACTTTTATCCTAACTCGCAAAACGTTTAGAATCCAGTAAGGCCAGAAATTTCAATTGTTTCTGTGATGCAAATCTTAATTTAGTTTGAGTTATTAATGTGTCCAAGACTTCACAGAAAATTCTTAAGCCCGAAGAATGGGTTTTATCTTCACGACAATTTCTCTTTCTAGGCCTTTCTTCATCCTCTTCATTTGCAACACACATAGTTTCTGACCGTATTTCTTCAAATACTATGTTTCCAACTGTTGATCTCTTATGTTTATCCAAAGATGTGATTAAATACGTTAAAATTGCAAAACATACCTAATTTCAGGGAGTTTGATCAGTTGCAAACAACACGCATGGCCAACAATAAAGGTAGTTCAATTTGCATGAGCCAATCAGTTGCACATACCTATAATTGTTTATATTAAAATATATTTTCTAAGAATTCTTTTTTTTTTTTTTTTCTTCTGTTCACACAGTAAGTGTGGAAGAGTTGCATTACTTGCAGTTTTACTATTACTAACTTATCCTCGCATTTCAACTGCGAGTATGGTCGTTTTACTAATTGTTTTATTACACATTGTTCATCTATTTCGAAGAATTAGTACTAGCAAATGTCTTGGTACTCTGTAACTATGAAATAAATAATACCAATACTTATACAGCTGATGAGGACCGTAACAATCGCACAATATTAAAAACAGAGCGTTCTTGCCAATTCCAAGCTAGTCGTGTCCATACGGCACATTTCGGAAACGTTCGTGTCGGTATAGCGATGTGCGATTCCGAAGCCTTGGTGAGCTTATTCCTGCACTTCTCCGTCTCACCACAGAACACCCTAGTCTCACCCTTGATTAAAATGTATGGCATCCATAAGAGCAAGACGACTGGTAATCCTGGTTCGGCTAAGTACTGGGAGAGTACTGTATGTGGACCAGCGCTGGCAAGTAATGCATAAACACCCCTTTTATTGATATAAAAATAAACGATATCTTGTTAGGTAAAAGGCATGTCTCGATGTCTTAGGACTTTTATATTTATATATAGGTAATAAATACAAGGGTCTCTCTTGCCATAATTATTTTAGGCTACCATGTGTAACCACCGTAGCTGCTTATTACTAATTAACAATTGCAAACATGAGATTAAACAAGGCCATTTTAGTTAAGTACTCAACTTTTGGGTAATTTATCCTTTCAGTATTTCTTACTGAGACTTCACGGTATTTTTTTTAACTTGAATGATAATAATTGGTAGGTACAAAAAGTACAAAGGGAGGACAATACAACAATCACTTAAATATAGATAGTGTGAGAAGTGAAAAATAAAGCACAATTTCTAAACCAAAAGATGGTGCTACTATATTCACGGTTTTAATCATTCAATCAGAGCAATTAATCATTACAGTTGCACCTTTACGTCATTGCCTAATGACGCTCTTCTTACGTCATTCCAGGCTTCCTTGATTCACTGGTTATGCTGCGGTGCCAATATTAGCATAAATTTGCTTAGACATCGAATAAGTGTTGCCAACGTATAGCTCTAAGTTAATAATAATACCCGAGTTTATATCTACTTTTTTATGGATGTATGAAGCATTCAATTTTATTTGCTATAACAAGCTTAGTATCCCACACCAAAAGAGGGCAGCAGTTAAGTACTAATTTATCAATTAGGAAATGTGAAGTTACGAAAATGGCGTCCTCGTGATTGGCTGCCCTTGAACAAGCATACCGGAATTCTGCTGGCGGAGATATAGTTGTCTGTCCACCTCATGTGTAAATAGTTTTAGGATGCTGATTAAGGAATAGTAAGTGTCTAATTGTTTAAATCAAATAGAGCTATGTCATTATCAAAAGAAACTTTAACTCATCAAAAGCATTGCCTAAAGTTCCTAATCTTACGTAGCATGTCATTCATAGGGAGGTTCTGGGAAAACGAATGATATAAAAGGTCTGGATTTTCAACTGAAGATATAGGAAATTAAGATACTGTATTGTATTATCGTAAACATTACGTTGCAGTTTTACTGTATGAAGCGTAAACCTTCGGTATTATCATGCCTAGTACCATTTTGCGTAAATTTTAGTATAGCCTAACATGACAAATATTCAGTATTTTTAATTAATTTATTCTTTGCTTGCAGCCGTGTCACTCTTCCTCTCACTGTCGAGGAGGTAAGTAAATTAGTTTTCTTTTTTACCACTTTTGGTGAAATTTTAACTTTTTTCAAAATCGTGAAATGCCGTGTGAAAATGTAGGACAAGGACACCAAATCAGGAGCAAGTTCTTGAGAATTCCAAGACCACAGTGACAAGGTTGTTAAGATTTTACTGTTCAGAGTATTTTCTTGTCCTTTTTTAGTTTCTTTCCTTTTTCTTTCTTTTCTGTGGGGTTGAATATCAGCATAGACTATTGATTTGTACCAGTGCTTTATCTCATTTTGTTGAAAGAGAATCCTTTGTATGAATGGTTTTAATGGTTGTTGGTTCAATGTGTTATGAATAGCTTGAAATCGACATATTTTTCAGTTGTTAATTTCGTTGAAGTTTTTATTTTCTAACCTCTTAAAACAGCTTGCTCAAACACTGGATTATTTAATCAGAATTATTGGTATAAGACTAGGAGGACAGCTTTCTATTACTGACGAAGTTCTTTTGAGACCATGTGGTTGCATTTTTGTTCCGTAATATGTGTCTGTCAGATAGTAATCTATGTTGTGAAGGAGTGGAACTAAATTGTATGTCCAGGTGTGTTGTAAAGTTTCATTAGTGGAGGATGCCAGAGACCATTTTGTTTAAACATGTGTTCAAATATATGTTTTGTCAAGATGTGTATTAAAACAATGTAAAAGTAATGGAGAATTGAAATTGCACATGAGACATACATATATTTTGTCTGTCTTGTTGAGCATGAAGGTAATAGCCATAAGAATTTGACTCCACCACAGTGACTATATCTCAAATTTTATTGAGAAGAAGGTTATGACTCTAGTCAAAGATACTAATATGGTGGTTATAGATTGCTGTACTTTGTAATTTAATTTTAAATGTGTAGAACAGATTAAAAATACACAGTCAAGCTATAAAACTACAAATTTTGAAAGATAAGCATTTTCAAGTAGACCACTTTGTTCAGAAATTGCAATATTGTATTGCTATTGCTTTGACATTGCTTTCTTTTCCATCTGGTTCTTTCTTGTATTTTTTTAGAGTACATTTAATCTAGTAGGTTGCAGCTGTTAAGCTCACTTAAAGAAA
Source organism: Tenodera sinensis (assembly GCA_030765045.1). Classification (NCBI taxonomy): domain Eukaryota; kingdom Metazoa; phylum Arthropoda; class Insecta; order Mantodea; family Mantidae; genus Tenodera; species Tenodera sinensis. The sequence continues at coordinate 24,617,654 of CM060970.1, read as the reverse complement.
AATTATTTGTGATGTATTTGCACCTGGACATTTAAATGTTGTTTTGGGGAAACTATTATACCTGCATCAAATTCTCAGAATGACTCGTGTAGGCCACAATACCTAGTTTAGTGTGTGTGTATGAATGTGATAATGAGTCTTGTGTTATTGAAATTAAGCTAGTGTTAGGTTAGTGTGTATATGTGAATATGACAGGGTCCTGCAGTATGAAAATTTAGTCTGTTTATCCACTTTTACAAATTGACACAGATGTAATAGCCAATTAGCCAAGTGTGACAACCTTCCACACACCATTTACTTCTAAATAATTAGGAAAGCAAATTTTAAAATAAAAAATATTTTTGTCCCACACCTTAGCACTATTACAGTACGTTGATGAATAGTATAGCTATAATTGCCAAATAAAAATACCTGGTGGTATTTTTAACCTTGTTTCAGTGTAATAAAATCAGATTTTACTGTTTATACTTCCATAGCATTCAGCAGAAAGCTGTGTGATATTTGTACCTCTTGTCTGACATAAGATGCAGCTTATTCAGGTTGGGGTGTTTTTGACAGTTATCTTGGTAAAATACATTTTATGATTAAAATCAAGAAAAACATCTAACCATTTAATACCTTCCTCCCATTATTTAGATACTCTAGAGAATATTTAATTTTTTTAATGCATTGTAATAAATTCCACCATAAATGCTACAATATTAGAGGGATGAAAATTCAGTAGTTGAATAGTCCTATTTTAGGGTTGTCATGAAGCCATAGCCTACTAATAAGCATATAGAAAAAGACAATTTTAAATATTAATAAGCAAGGTTAAAAAATGTATAATGTAATAAGGATGCTTGACAAATGAAGCATAATAACATACAAACTTTTATAATATTTGGAAATAGGACGGCTATCCATTTACAATCCATTTTACACATGCTTGTATAAAATGTACAAAGAAAACTGGCAAACAAAAGTCAATTCTTTAGACCTATTTGATATAGAAAAAACAAATATTTAAAAAATCTGACACCTCTCCATGTGTTCTGAAACAAATAGCACTAGATATAGTAAATTTAAAATATCCTGTTAATGAATGGCTACATGTATACGCTGACGGTTCCAGCTTACCAATTACTGGCGGTACTGATGCTCTGTTGTCCACTCTTTTCCTTCTATAGAAGATTAAGTTTAAATTCTACAAATTTTGATGGTAAAATTTTAGCGATTCTTAACAGCTTACAAAATTTTCTATATTAAATAAACATGTATGAGAGTTGTAATATTATCTGACTCTAAAACTTATAATATCCATAGCATCTGATATAGTAGCTGAAAACCTAAATGTTGCAGGATGCTGCAAAATCATAAAACAATTAATTTACATAAAAGATCATGCTTCAATGGATACCAGCAAACTAGAAAACAAGGTAATGAAACAGCTGATTTTCTGACCAAGAAAGGTAGTAAAAGTCATCAGTCATCTGATCCACCGTTATCATTCCATCCAAAGAATTATATCAACATACAATACAAAAATTAAAGAAGAAAATCTATTACAAACAAAAGGAAAACTGGGGAAATCTACATAACAGCACGACTGAAAATAATACACTACTAAGAAAATCCTCTGTAGCAATTTTTAGACTACTAGCAGGTCATGACTGCATCAACAACCATTTACACAGGATAGGTATAACAAGATCTCCTCTGTGCCCTTTCTGTGAACTTCATGAAGGTATGAATAGAAACCACCTACTCCACTGCCCAGCCTTTAGTCAACATCAAAATACTGGAGTGAAAGAGAAAATTACTTCATTGTCTACTGCTCAACATTAAATACCAACCAATCAGAATGTACACAGTCACAGATAATTTGTAAACCAATGTGTTCTAATACATTTAGTTGTGACTCAAAGCATCAGATCAGATGCTTAAACTTAGCAATTGCTCCACGGGCATTGAAAAGTAAACCAATCACATCCCAAATTTGGTATTTGTCCTTTAAGGAATGCAAGACTCATAGTGTAGTTTTTTCCCTTTTCACTTTTGTTAATTGGTCTAAATTTTTTTCAAACTGAATTGTAGGGTCAAGAGTTAATCCTTTATCTTGCTGTTATTTTCAAGTCTGTAGGGATGCTGTTACTGTAGCCATGAGCAATTGTCTTTATTCATAAATTGTCAACCAAACTGGATCACTAATATATTTTTATATTTTAATGTAGGCAGAATGTCTTATGAACTCCTCTTATTGGATCTTTCAGAAATCAGAGGAAGGGTACATTTAACCTCATTTTCTTACTGTTGGTGCAATTTATAGCACTACAAAGTCTCGTGGTCCCATATTATTACACTTTATAAACATTTCGCAGTACATGTCTTTTACTCTCAAACAGCAAATTAACAGAGCCGTTTGATTGGTTGAAACCATTCTGCTAGGAGCACTGTAATTCACCAGCTCCAAAACACCTCAAGCTTCATGACTATAGTTGCCCAGCGAGTGGGTGACAAGGATGAAAAATTTGACTGCCTTTGTCACTGAAACTACCTAGCGGTAAAACTGGCAATGTCGATAGAGCAACATCACTGTATTGGCTAGGCACATGTTCATGTTTTATAGCTACTATATTATAGTGGACTGTGGTAAAACCATACTAAGTTTTTAAATAAGCCACTCTTTTTAAACATGTATTTGCAGTTTTAGCGCCAGTTTATTCGTTGTATGTATGACCCCAGAGAGAGAGCAATACTTTAGGGAGATTCAGCACATACAGCACCAGCTCTAAAATGTACACCCATGGACAAAAAAATCTGATGTGTTGCACTCGCATAACTTTCTCTACTCTTGTACTATTCTTACAAACTCTTATTCCTTTATCTTCATGTTAGTTGAGATAAACATTTGCAGACTTTCTTATTGCTGATTTTCTTATAGATGCAAGGGGAATATGAGAATACAGTAGGCTTTTAGCTTGTCAAATCTTTTAAAGCTTTGAGATCCCATTCTCTTTGCATGTTTAACATATAAAAAAATGAACAAAGTTCCATTTCACGAAAGTTTTCCAAAACTGACACAAATAAAAAGGAATATCTCCGAAATGGTTCACTCTACAAAAAAATTTATTTAGGCATAAATTGTGTTTTAACAAGATCTACATTTTTTAGAGTAAGATTTTGTCTATCTTACAGTTTACAAGTTATTCAAAAGTCATCCAGAGTAAACAGGCTACATAGGCTATAGCCAGAAAATTCAAAACAATGTATTTGTCATACGAATATCTTAAACATATGGCATTTTAATCAAGATTGTTGGAGCCATTTTCAAGAAAATCAAAATTTTCCATGTAAAGGGTAGTTTAGAGTTGGGTTATTTTCTTCAAAGTAATTGTCATGTCCTTGAAAGACATTAAACTTAAATACCAACTTTGGATTTAACCGACTTTTCATTTTTGAGTTACACTGCTCACAGACTGACAGACACACACACACACACACACACACACACACACACGAACCTTTTTCTAAAAATGTCTTTTTTATTGATTCAGAGGGTCTCAAAACATATTTCCGGTGAAATCTTGACATTGAGTTTTTTAGGTGGAATACAATACTTCCTCTACTTACTAGTAGAGAAAGTAAAAATAAAGTAACACTATCAAGATATACTTCATGGGTGGGAGAATAGTTCAAGACAATGTCCAAGAAAATAATGTGAAACATTACTGAAGTATATAGCACATTTCAGAAATCATGTACAATTCATAAAGGGGAATGTCGCCACAGAACGATCAAAGAAAGGGGAATATCTCCACTTATCTTATGAACTTAAGTGCAAGAGTTACTGCACATGAAGTTGCTCTATATTCGCAAACGTGCTGGGAATATTGAGGGTTTAAATTTGTAATTTCTATTTCAGGTTTACATCCAATCTCTAAAGCAAAATTTACTGATCTGCAAGTCCGTAGATCATTTTGTGGACCAGAGGAAAGATCCTTTGTTGATACACTTCCCATTATTAATTGAGATGTGTAATAATGCTATTTGTTATGGTTTGTTAGAAGTGGCAGTCCTCTTTATTTCTGTGATACTGTGTTAACACCGACATTCCCCTTTATTTTCATGACACATGTGTATTTACTTCATTTTCCTTCAATTATAAACATTAATTCTACATTTTCATTATTATCTATGTACAGTACCAATACATTTGGTTAACCCTAAGTAATATAATTTATGTATGTGTATTATTATAGACAACATTAAAGATTGAAACTTTCAAATTATCTCACGTTGTTGAGAATATGACATTCCCCTTTTTTCTGTGTACCCTTCACATGTATAGTTCATATAGATCACCTGACAAATGGCCCACCTCGGTAGCGTGATGGTTAGCTTGTCTGCCTCACATTCAAGAGGTCGCGGGTTCGAATCTCGCTTAGGGTAAGTTATCCGGGTAAGGTTTTTTTCCGAGGTTTTCCCGACCCTGAGATGACGAACGTTGGGTAACTTAAAAGCTCCATGGACCTCGGGCTCATTTGAGCATCATTTCATTCATTCGTCCGATATGACACAATGTTGGAGGACGTTAATTAAAAAAAAAACCTGACAAATGGTCCTTTGGTACTGCCATTAGCAAAGATGGGGTGCTCAACTACACTGTTGATGTTATCAGTCATGGAGGAGACCTGTGGATCAGATTCCCTATATTCAGTCTGAGTCAAACATCTGTAAGAGTAAAGCATAAAGTAGCAGACAAAGTTTCACAGCATGCAGACAATTTTCATTTCTTTTCAAATATATGAATGAGAGGTCTATGGTCTGTATTAATACAATTCTTCCATATAAGTAATTGTAGAAATGTTCCATTCCCCACTTGAACAGCTAGATCTTATTTATCTATTGGAGAGTAGTTTTCTCAGATTGTACAAGTATTCTGGAAGCAAAAACATAGTTCCTTGTTTTCTACCCTATGAGCTAAATTTGCTCCCAACAGAATCTGTTTCCCATTCCAGAACACATATCATGACCTTTCTGCCTGACAGTATTGCCTGTGCTTTCTTTGGTGGTGGAGAATCAGCATGTTTCCACTGTTGTGAGTGTAGCATTATCTCTGGCGTGTGTAGTGGTCTCATGTCTCATCTGTGGTCACATACCAGTGCAAAAAATCGTGTGGGATTTTCTGAAAGCAGGCCAAACAGTGATAGAAAATTTGCACTGTGATGCATTTTTACTTTCTCTACTGTAAGTAGGGGAAGTATTGTATTCCACCCAAAAATTCGATGTCGAGATTTCACCGGAAATAGATATTTTGAAGCCCCCTGAATCCAAAAAAAAAAGTATTTTTAGAAAAAGGTCTGTGTGTGTGTCAGTCTGTGGACAGCATAACTCAAAAAGGAAACGTCGGTTAAAAACCAAAGTTGGTGTTTGTTTATTGTCATTCAAGGATACGACACGAAGATTTTGAAGAAAATAGCCCCACCCTAAACTACCCTTTACATGGAACATTTTTCGAAAATTTTGATTTTCTTGAAAATGGCTCTAACAATTTTGATTAAAATGTCATATGTTTGAGATATTTTTATGACAAATGAAATGTATATCTTGAATTTTCTGGCTATAACCCCTGTAGTCGTATTTACTCTGGACGAATTTTGCATAAGTGGGAAACCGTTAGAGATGGACAAAATCTTGCAATACAAAAAATGTAGATCTTGCTAAAATACACAATTTATGTCTCAATAAATTTTCTTGTAGGGTGAACCATTTTGAAGATATTCCTTGTTATGTGCGTGAGTTTAGGAAAACTTAGGACTTTGGCGAAATGCAACAACGTTGTTCATTTTTTTTATATGTTAATCGTGCAAAGAGAATGGAATCTCAAAGGTCAAGAAGATTTGACTGTCGCACAAAGCCTTCTGTATTCTAATATCTCCCTTGCACCTACAAGGACATAAGCAATAAGATAATTTGTGCGAATGTTTATCTTAACTAACATGGAGATATAGGAATAAGAGTTTGTTAGAATGGTTAGTACAAGAGTAGAGAAAGTTATGTGAATGCAACACATAATATTTTTAATCCTGTATTAGTCACGACACCCACCTAGAAGATAATTTTTTCACAACCAATACCCCAGTCAAAATGTGATATGCCCTTTCAGATGATATACTTAGACCATCAGATGATATGCCATCAGTAATTTCTTGCACTTTGAGTAGGCAATCCTCCAAAACCATATTGTGCACTTCGGTAATCATTTCTGGGACACATCTTGGCTGACCACTATGTGGATCATCTAAGCTCTCCCAACCAAATTTAAACTCATTGATCCCCTGACAATAGTGGAATGTAATACTATATAATCAAATTCCTCTGTGAGACAGAGGACACAGCAGCTGTGAAGTAGGCCTTGGCCTGACCTTTGTCACAGGTTCATTATAGAATGTTGTGCAATATGATCCATCCAAAATGTTTAATAAAGCTCAACAAAATATCCTTAAATACTAAATTAAACATATCCACATGTGCTAAATGATGATTCAATAACATTGAATTTGTCTGTGAAAAAAAAAAATTATTTTGTTTAACGACGCTGTCAATTGCCAGGATCGCATCAGCGTCGCCGGTGTGCCGGAATTTTGTCCCGCAGGAGTTCTTTTACATGCCAGTAAATCTACTGACATGGAGCTGTCGTTTTTAACCACACTTAAAAACCATCGGTCTGGGCCGGATTTGAACCCGCGACCTTGGGAACAGTAGGCCAGCGTCTAACCAACTGAGCCACCCAGACCGACATTTTTTTGTTGTTGTCTGTGAAGGATAAGTTATTCCAACTAGAATTTTAATTGGCCATGAGAGACCACTCAAAGACTGGCAAAAAGAGTACACCAAACTTGATCAATCAGCTAGTAGTTGAATTTTAAGAGTATTCTTGGTTGTGCAACAACATTGAGCAGGTAGGCTACAAGTGGGCCCTCATAGTAGCAGGTTACCAGTGAAGCTGCATCCACGTGGTTTTGATAAACACTACTTTTTATTTTAAAATGTCTGAAAATAACCAGTGGAAGTTTATCATTTTTATAACTTTACACACCAGTTTACTGTAACTTCATGCAGGCAAAAGGTTTTTTGTATATTAGTATAAAATATTGTTTTTTTTTCTGAAACAAATTTTGAAAACTGCCTCTGTGGTCAATCATCTTTCTGACTTCTCAATCCAGAGGTTGCAGGTTCGATTCCTGGTTGAGGCAGGCAGTTTGCTTTAGAGAATCATTCTCTGTCCTCTGGAGAAGTGTCAGTGTAAGAGCGAATGTGAGCATGGTTAATAGCAAAAGGTATTAAAACCAAATGTTCAGATAACCTACAGTTCAATAAGTAATATTACTATCAGTTGTTTAATTCAGAACCTCAATCTGAGCATAAAAATTAAATGTGGCTACATAAATGCAACAATTATAATAAAAATCATGGTTAGGTTACTTCTACGGTCTGATTCAGAGTTCCTGGCTGGATAGTGGTAATTCTATAGCCACGGTTATTCCATCCTCTCTAGAGGATTGTTGAATGAGAGCATGTATGTGTCAGGCTTAATGTTTATAAAGCAACACAAAAAATACAAATCCAACTATTAATACAAGTCAGTGAGTGGAACATCACTGCTGATTGGTAGTTCTAAGGGCAAAGTTGCAGATTTGACTTAAATATTAAAGACAGTGGGGGTGGGTGTGATTAATTGCAGTTTGATGGTATAATTTAGCAGTATATCTCATATGTTAGTAAAATATTAATATAAATAATATAATATGTTAAATGTTCAGACATACCCGTATGTGCACATTTTTCTAAAAATCTGATCTGCTGCATTCATATGACTTTCTCTACCTACTGGCTCTTCTACAAACTATTGTTTTAAAAGCTCAACATAGAAGTACATATTATAGATAAACCTTCATTAGTCATTTACAAATTTCATTGTAAGTATAAGAAGCATGCTGTAAACGAGAGTGATACTCGAATCTTTTCAAAAGTGGTCACTCTGTAATGGCTTTGAAGTTCTGTTCAGTTTGCCTGAACACAAATAGGAAAGGAAGAAAAAAGAACAGCGATTTGTAACTGAGCAACATACAAAGGATTTGGGAATTCAAACCAGTATCAAAGAATATCTCAAAAATAGAAAAAAAAATTCTTTTTGATATAAATGGTGTGCTTTAATGAGGTCTCCTCACCTACTAGTGTTGCAACCTGCTTTTATAAAAGAGGCTCTGGGCACCAAGTTGCAGCAGTATAATTACTACATCATGTCAATATAAACATTGACTTGTCATGGCATTCAGATGTCTCACAGTGAGGAATGTGGGGAAAGGTTGGCAAATATATTAAATTCTCCCAGATAGGCCCACTCCATCCTGTTGACTAAAGACAAGTGTCACCCTCCTACATACTGGAGGTTGTGGGATGAAGTATTCATCAAAAAGCTGCTATTACTATGCTATGCTTTTGGTGGATTCAAGCACATTGTGATGTAACAAAACGAGAAGACTTGCATGTTAGCAAAAAAGGGGTCCAAAGCTCAGCAAAAAACAAATAAATTTTCATATGAATCGATAAAAAGGATTTTAAAAAACAAATTTGATCAAAAAGATAGCCAGTAACACACAGTAAAAATTGTCGAATGAGGATGCTTATGGAAGACCATGCCTTAGTTCCTGATTTACTCCACAAAACTGCTGTTAGTATGTTTCGCCTAATTTATTGGACATGGCTGCTTGGGTAAACATCATAAGATTGGAATACTGCCATCACTAAATTGTTTGTGCTCTGAACAAGTGGAAATGGACATGGAGCATCAGGCAAAATATGCAACTCTTTGAAATCTTTAAGATATCACTTATCAATTCTGGGAGGCCAGAATTGGCTAGTAAAATAACATGGCATCTAGCCACATATTTCTCTGTCTGAGAGCATGCTGAGCATCTTTAGTTAAGTAGTATGCTTCACATATCAGCATAACTTTAAACTTACATTGTCCGCTTGCATCCAGCTGGTGTCTGAGCAGCACTAAGTTCCTGGATTACAGTTCAATCATAAATTTCATCTATTATTTGGAGTTACTTCCAAATGATAATTGCTGCTCACTGTCACTGTTTCAATACTCTATGTGCAACCTTTCCACTCCAGTTCCATACAGCTCTCTAAGTAGGTAAATAACATTCGTTTTCTTTCCTGCTTCAGAGGAACCATACATCATAAGATGTGGGAAATCTTGCTGATCCAAGATGTTCTTCCTGAGTTTTATGATAATCCAACTTTGTTAAAAAGAGTTGGTCAATCCAAAGGCTGTGTTTCAGCAATAAATATGGCACAAATTGGAACAACTCTGATCATCAAACTAACAGATAGTCAAGTACTGCAACATTATAAGGGGAAGAGCAGGACAAGCAAAGACAACAGCCCAACTTGACATCTCAAACAACTGCAAAAATGACCCCTTCCTGCAGTTTAAATGTACACCGATGGCATCAAAACTCAAACAGGAGTAGGGAGTAGTATAAATTACACAATAGTTGCTCAATCAACTGGAACAAGTTACAGTATTAATAGCCCTAAAAATACTAAATTCTGCAGAAATTAGAGATAAATCTGCAGCGTGCACACATTAGATCTTCTTCAGAACAACAGAAAATATTATCCCCTGATATAGGAAATAAAAACCAACCTAAGAAACTCCCAACATTCCAAAGAATAGAGGATACATTTTGCATGGGTTAAAGCATACACAGGAATTCAGGGAAATGAATTTGCTGACACAATAGCTAAAGAAGCAGCAAACAAGTCAGCTACAGCAACGGTGTACAATCCAGTGCCAATTAGCACAAAGAAAAGTGAACTGAGGGAAGAAACCCTGAAACGGGAAAATGAGTGGAAGACCATACATAACGGTGCAATTACAAAGACCTGTTTTCCTAGCATTAACAACAGACTTAACATGAAATTGGCTTTAATTCCTAATTTTACAATGTAACCACCAGCTACAGAAAATTTGATGAATACTCCCATAGATTCAAGTTAACAAATGATCCAACATGTATGTGTAGAAAGAAAACTCAAGTAGTGGACCATATCCAATGAAGTGGGGTATTAAAAGTGCAAGAAACTATTTTAAAAAAGCAGGTGACACAGAAAGGTGGGAAGTGACCTATTAATAAATGAGAAGTAGAGGAAAAACATATGAAACTATTTCAAAAATATGTAAATAATATGGGCTTTGGACTTTTGAAAATAACTCAGCACATAATTGTATGAAATCAATAATCATTGTACGTAATGTTAGTTAACTATAATTATGTAACATGTGCATGTATTATTATGTTTTCTGGAATGGAACACACACACGTGCATGCACACTGCTCACCAATTATACCAAAGTAATTCAATATAAAGAGTACTTCAGAGGCTATTCCCACAAAATTCAAGATACACATTTTGTCACGAAAATATATGGTCTTTAAAACAAAATCATTAGTTATTTGCAAGAAAGTCAAAAATAAAAGCTTTTCTATGTTAGAGGGGGTGGAGTATTTTTGCATCCTTGCAAGGTCTTGTATTTAATCAACTTTTGTTTTTTAGTTTTGTTTTCTCCATTTCTCTCTGTATGTGTGTGTCTCACACACCTATACACAGACATGGTACTTTTCCAAAAGAAGTGGGAACCTTTGGTGTGGATCTATTTTTACTTTCTCTACTGGTAAGTAGGGGAAGTATTGTATTCCATCCAAAAATTTGATGTCAAGATTTCACTGGAAGTATGTGTTTTGGGAGCTCCTGAACCCAAAAAAAGCATTTTTAGAAAAAGGTCCATGTGTGTATCTGTCTGTGGACAGCATAACTCAAAAATGAAAAGTAGTTTAAAAACCAAAGTTGGTATGTAAGTTTAACACCTTTCAAGGATGCGACATGAAGATTTTGAAGAAAATAGCCCCACCCTAAACTACTCATTAGATGGAAAATATTTCAAACATTTTGATTTTCTGGAAAATGGCTCTAACAATTTTGATTAAAATGTCATGTTTGAGATATTTTTGTGAAAAATGAAATGTATATCTTGAATTTTCTGGCTATAGCCCCTGTAGTCGTATTTACTCTGAACTACTTTTGCATAACTGGTAAACCGTTAGAGATAGACAAAATCTTACTTTTCTTTAGGGTGAACCATTTCGAAGATATTCCTTGTTATGTGTGTAAGTTTCAGAAAACTTAAAATTTTCATGAATTGGAACATTGTTGTTCATTTTTTTTATATGTTAAGTATGCGAAGAGAACGGAATCTCAAAGCTTTAAAACATTTGACTATCGCACAAAGCCTACTGTATTCTAATATTCCCCTTGTACCTGCAAGGAAATAAGCAATAAGATAAGTTGTACAAATGTTTGTCTTAACTAACACGAAGAAGATATAGGAATAAGAGTTTGTAAGAATGGTTAGTACAAGAGTAGAGAAAGTCATGTGAGTGCAACACATCAGATTTTTTAATTAATTATTATTACTAGGCTTCCAGCTACATAGGAATCAAGTTATTGGCATTTGCAGTGCATGTGACAGCACAGTGTGGGGAACCAGTTCTGTTTACTGTACAAAGCATACATAAGTTCATTGTTTTGGTAGCTCGCCTACTAAGCTTAATTATTTCTATAGTAGAGTTCCAGCATGATTAAACTAGTTTCTCATGTCCTAGTCATGTTACGATACCTCAAACAGTATCGTTGAAGTTCATTGAGTATTTGTTATTGAAGAGAAATTTTTATTGAACTATTGTGGGAAGACAGCTTCTTAGAGAAGATATTAATTGAAATTTGAATTCCTTTGATTTTTTGAAGTTGGCCTTCCACAATTTCAGTGTAACAGAGGATCAAGATATCACCTGTTCATTCAGATTGCTGATTAAATTCTCACCGATACTTGGAGATCATTTTGTACAATTTACACAAGATAAACCTATGTTGAATCAATCTTCAGCGTTTCTATGTTAAACTTTGTAATCAGAAATTATAGAAACCTAACATACTGAGGGAAGTGTTCTGTTGTCATTGATGGCAGCTTAGGATTCTGATGAAAAATGTATACCAATATTTTGTTAGTGAGGAGTTTAAATTTTCTTCCAGATAAGTATATCAAAATTACCCCTTGTAAATATAGTATCTAATACCTCTTTATTAATTTAACTGGGTTTTAATATGAGTTGCAGCAAAACTAAACCAATTGGACTTTCAACTCTATTTATGATAGCGGCACAGCGGCTATGCCGCAAGGTTATTGGAAGGTCAGCATCGGGCCTTTGATGTATAAACACATAAGTATCACAATCATGCAGGTAAACATAGGGAACATTATTGCCGGATAACCAGAAGCTTTCAGTTTTCTAGAAGTTTCACCATCTTAAATATTTTGGAAATGTTTGGCAGTTAGATAAGTAAAAGCTCTTATAAGAAGAGCCAGTTAGTTTCCAGAAGCAAGTGCATTAGTGAGTACATTTCTGCTGCGACAAGAAGTGCCACTCTGAGCAAGTTTGTGACAACTGCCATGACTTGCAGTGAGTGCTGTTACTGCAAGGGATTCAAAATGTCTTGTGCTCGACTCCCCAGTGAGAGAACTGCCTGGGAGAAGAGACTCGTGCATATTTCATTATGTCACAACTAAAATGAAGTGTCAGTGATGTCAATTTTGAACTAGTTCATTAAGTGACAGTGAAAACTAAGTGAAAAACTGAACAAAGGCACAATATGAAACAACATACCTGTAACACCTGTTGTATTAGCATCACATGCTCTTACTCTGAGAAGCTTTGGCTCATAGAGCACCAACACTGAGTTATGTGTTTATGAATTCATTTCAAATATTGCAAGCTGTTTGTATTTCTTGTTGTGATGTGAAACACTCAAAGATGAGCCAATGTAGATAAATTAGGGATATGCCGGACTTGACCTTTGGAACCATGGCACAAGATGTACTTCCATGTTTTTTTCAGTGTATGTTGATTCTTCATGATCTGTCCAGGTACTTTTGAATGACAGGCTTCATCAAAAGCTTATGACATTTTTTGTTTTGCTGTCATGAAACCTTTTGCACTACTGTCCATAAGAGTATTTTTAAAATTAATAACTCTAATGGGCACCTTCCTTACAAATTAAATGTTAATGTCATGAATGTTATTGTTCATAGATGTGTCATTACTGCTATCAGTTTATTTAACAGATGTTCCAGTGTTGAGGTCATCAGTATTTATAATCCAGTAGTTTTACTGAAATTGTATTTCTTTATTGTTGGATACACTGGTTACAAAGATATTAATGCTAGTAATTGTTACCATTTCAGTACCAAGTAGCACAATTATACTCTGTAGCAGAGGCAAGCAAAAATGAAACAGGAGGTGGAGATGGAATCGAAGTGCTCAAGAATGAACCCTTCGATGACCACCCGCTTTTGGGTGGAAAGTACAGGAAGGGACAGTACACATACAAAATCTACCACCTTACAAGGTAGGAAGCAAGCAAGTACATGTGTGTCACTTTCATTGGTGAAGAAACAATACTGCATGATTGCTGTTTTATCAGTTCAGTGTTTTTGTCAGTGACATTGCTATTATACTTATCATTTGAAGTAAATGTGTGTACGTAACTCTTGCTTTTGAAGTATTCAAGTAAGACATAAAGCAATAACTTTGTGTAATTCTTTTATAATTGCAATAATGATGCAGAGAATAATGCTATATAATTGAGTTTTTCTCCATATGTGGTACTAAAATATCATGTGATGGACAAACTGTGACGTGAGATATTTCATGTAATAGAAACATACCCTTCAGATGGTAATTATTATTTATTTATGCCAACATACCCTTTTTACTTTCTCTACTATGTTTAGTAAAGTAGATAAAGTATTGTATTCCATACAAATATTCCATGTCGAGATTTCACCAGAAATATGTTTTGAGGCTCCCTGATTCCAAAATGGAGCATTTTACTTACTTTACTGGTAATTAGAGGAAGTATTATGTTCCACTCAAAAATTTGATGTCAAGGTTTTACCAGAAATATATGTTTTGACACACCCTGAATCAAAAAAAAAAAAAGCATTTTAGAAACACGTGTCTGTCAGTCTGTGGATAGCATAACTCAAAAATGAAAAGTTGGTTAAAAACCAAAGTTATTTACGTTTAATGCCCTTCAAGAATGCGACACAGATTTTGAAGAAAATAATCCAACCCTAAACTACTCTTTACATGGAAAATTTTTCAAAAATTTTAATTTTCTTGAAAATGGCTCTAACAATTTTGATTAGAATGCCATATGTTTAAGATGTTTGTATGACAAATGAAATGTATATTTTGAATTTTCTGGCTATAGCCTATGTAGTCCTGTTTACTCTGGATGACTTTTGAATAATTCATAAACCATAAGAGATATACAAAATCTTACTGTGCAAAAAATATAGATCTCGCTAAAATACACAATTTGTCTGAATAGATTTTTGCAGAGTAAACCATTTCAGAGATATTCCTTGTTACTTGTGTCAGTTTCAGAACACTTTAAGCTTTGTAAAATGGAACATCGTTCATTTTTTATATGTTAAGCATGCAAAGAAAACGGGATCTCAAAGCTTCAAAAGATTTGACTATTGCTCAAAGCCTACTGTATTCTAATATTCCCCTTGCACCTACAAAGAAATAAGCAATAAGATAATTTGTAGAAATATTTATCTTAACTAACACAAAGAAGATATAGGAACAAGAGTTTGTACGAATGGTTAGTACAAGAGTAGAGAAAGTCATGTGAATGCAACATGTCAGATTTTTATATTATAAAGCTAAACTTTAGGTTTAGAGAATCAATGCTCGATTTCCACTCACATTCTTCCCCGCCCCTGCTATAATGTAATTCCATTTTCTAGTCTTTGTTTCTTCAACAGTGACATGTTTCTTAAGACCAGCATGGGCGTTGCAAAACGGGGGCAAGGAGGGGGGTCCCCCCCCCCCCCCCCCCCCCGGAAGTTGGTGAACTTAATGTGCACCCGGTTACTGACTATTAAACTATTCTTTTAATTTTGATGTAAAGAACAATTTTTATGTAGCACAAATTAATATGGTTATCTGCAACAAATATAAATTTTGACAGTAAAATAATGATTTAATATTATATGATTGCAAATTTCCAATATGTGCCCCCCCCCCTGGAAAAAGGTCTGCCGACACTCATGAAGACCAGCAAAACTGCCAAGAATCCAAAATATGTAAAAAGTAGTTTGGTTTGTCTAATTTTGTATATAGAGTGATTCACTATAGTCCTATATTGTCTGTGGTACTTTGTTTAGGGCAGTTTATAAAAGAAAAGAAAATTCTTAGGAAAAGCTTTCATTTGTTCAAGATGATGGTGCATGACTTTTTAGGTTTTGCAAGCATTTGCTTGAACCCTTTGTGTAGGCGTACACAAAAATCCTAGTTGCAGCAATGAGCCTTGGCTTAGAGTTCTCCATAAATAGTATTCAGGATAAACATGTAATTAGGAATGTAGTACCAATAATTACATGAACACCATGAAATCTACATGTGCAAAAGTGAGGAGGAGGCAAATGTAGGTCATTGATCATGGTGGACGTGGTGAAACCAAGGGATTCTGTGTTTAGTAGACTTAGCCTCAGGTTAGCCATAGGCTTAGTATGGACAAGTGCCTTTTATTGTGTGCATGCGAGCCAATTGTATATTTAATGTCTTAGCTTTTCCTGCTGTCACAGAGGAAGAAATACAGAACAGTGCCCTGCAGGGAAATTGAGACTCTTTAGGTGAATTTCTTAAATTTTTTATGAGCAAATCACTCATTGTTTTAGACTTCAACATTGAAGTATTTGTCTATCTTTGGGTACGTGATAGAAAATGAATGTTGTGAATGCTCACAAGAACAGCTTTGTAGTATTCTAACTACATTCTGGAACATTACGGTTAAATATAAATGAAAAACGTCATCCAAAATTGACTGTGATGACTGAGTTAGATGCAAGAAAGACACTTGGTAGTTTACACATTGGATCATTAGGAAAATACATATTTTATTTCTAGATATTTATTTGAAGCCCGTACGATGATACTCATAATCTTGGTATGGACCAATTTGCTACTTCTGGTGGATTTACAATGAACCATCAATTTTCTTATTTATAAACTGGGATTTGCGAAGGGATCAAACACCTTGGTCCTGTGCAAATTTTGGTTTATCTTAAGAGTGTAGATTATAAACAGATCAACTTTGCAAAATGGATGAGTATGTAGTGATAGGCAAGGTTGCTATGTGTAGAATTTGCATAATAGGCAATGGAGGAAAACTTGTCTACCAAGGTTGGTTATTATTGGAAAGTATGACGACCTAAACTTCAGAAATACATGCAGGTTTAGTAAAGCAAGTGCTAGCAGGCTGATAGAAGTGACTCGTCCTAACAAATGACAGGAATGATAACCAAGGCTTGAGTTGTATATAAATTCTAACAGCACTTTGTTATTTTGCAAGAGGAAAGTATCAAGATAACACTGGTGACCTGCATGATATTAGATGTAAGTAAGCTGCATCATAACGGTTATAATATTGCATTGGGGGAAAGGTTTCAGTCAGTATAATGTACATAAAATGCATCATTCCTCTACCCCCCCGCCACCAAATACTAAACTGAAACCATCTCCCTCCATGCCTCTTTTATTGCATTTGTAGAAACTGGTTTGTTTGTCCATCCTTTTTACTTTCTCTACTACATCAAGTAGGGGAAGTATATTTTTTTCTTTTTTTTTTTTAATTAACGTCCTCCACCGTTGTGTCATATCGGATGGTGATTGAATAAAATGGGTGAAATGAGCCCAAGGTCCATAGAGCTTTAAGTTATGACATCGGCCGTCTCAGGATCCAAAAAAAGCCTTTTTAGAAAAGCGTGCGTGTGTGCGCGCGCGCCTGTCAGCATATGTCTGTGATTTTGATTAAAATGACTTTTGTTAACATATTTGTATGACAAATGAAATGTATATTTTGAATTTTCTGGCTATAGCCTATGTAGTCCTGTTTAGTCTGGATGACTTTTGAATAACTCGTTAACCGTAAAGGATAGACGAAATCTTAATGTAGATCTCGTTAAAACACAATTTATGTCTAAACAATTTTTTTTGTAGAATGAACCATTTCGGAGATATTCCTTGTTATTTGTGTCAGTTTCGAAAAACTTTCGTGAAATGGAACATCGTTGTTCATTTTTTTATATGTTAAGCGTGCACAGAGAACGGGATCTCAAAGCTTTAAAAGATTTGACTATCGCATAAAGCCTACTGTATTCTAATATTCCCCTTGCACCTACAAGGAAATAAGCAATAAGATAAGTTGTACAAATGTTTATCCCAACTAACATGAAGAAGATATAGGAATACGAGTTTGTAAGAATGGTTAGTACAAGAGTGGAGAAAGTCATTTGAGTGGAGCACATCAGATTTTTGTGATTTAGTTTGCTGCTTGTGAAGATCGCATGTGTCTGTGGGCATTCAGGTGTCTAGAAGTGACATTGATGACCAGTTTACTCTGAAACGGAAAGTAACTTCGTTCAGCAGGAGTTTTTGTACGAAAACCGTCGCCAAGGTAATTTTGTAACTTCTGTTAGGAACAAACAGTTTCTCTGTGCGGTACTGAACGTCACAGCGAGATAAGGGAAAGTCCTTGAAATGACCAGGAAACCAAATCTGGCGACATGTGCTGCGAGAAAAGAATAGATAGGTGGCTGTATCTCCCAAGGTTCCACGTTTGTAAGAGGGTCCGCAGGCCTTTTGTATTGGAAAATGCATTTATCGGTCACTCTCCATGCGTTGGATTGAGCGCGTGCCTTTAAAGGTACAAATGATCAGAATCGCCGCATCCCCTAAAGCTGGTATGTTGGTGAGGATGGAAACTATATTATTTGAACCATAGAAAACATTTGCAGATCAAGTGATCCAAGTCATTCGGCTAACGATCTTGTTAGCTTGGTCGACGCCGAAGGATTTGAAGTTGGTACATTCCAAATGGGCGGCGACGTGGTTGAGGGGTTAGACCGCTCGCATACCACCTAGACACCCCGGATTCGATCCCAGGGATCCATATCTGGTATTCGTGTTGGACGAAGCAGCGTATGGGGGGATTTCTCCGGGTTCTGCGGTTTCCCCCGCCACTCATTCTACAATGGCTCCATTATCACCTTTCCATTCATCCATTTCGTCTGCATTACATATCCTTTTCCTCACTCTCATACCTGGTGCCTGGCTGATCACCCGCTTCCAGGTGTTCACTGTGTCCGGTCCATAGGTTCCTGTGCTCCCCGACAGGCGTCTGACCCAGGCACTGGCTTGTAAGTCCTACATAAGGGGAGGGTACTCAGGGAATGAACATTCCAATTAGTGTGAACTACAAGTGTTACCTCTGGGGTCAATTCGCTCTGCGTAGTGTACTTATTTTTTATAATTAGAAAATATAGATATTCGCTAATTTGGAGCAAACTTAGGACATGCAGTGTTAAAATGCTTTGAAACTAAGACTGATGCGTAATCAGTAGGCTCCGACATGCATTTAGGATACACCGACCGGTACGTTGTTTACAAGCGAGCGCCTAGAGTGAACGGCAGGCAGTGCTTGGGGAGGAGAAGGTAGTAGTAAAATCCTGTGAGCAGAGAACAATTTTTCAGCCAAAGTGCAAGGAAGCAGCAACCACTTAGTTATGAGTGTTGCACACAGGGTTCAGAGAAACTAGACTTTTCGTTCCCTTTCTCGCCAAAAACAAGTAACGTTATTGAGTTCTAAAGATGGTACATTACGCACATTGCCTGGTTCACAAACTTGACAGGTCGCCATATTGCTTTCTCTACTACGTATAGTAAGTAGAGGAAGTTTTGCACTCCACCAAAAATTCGATGTTGAGATTACATCGGAAATATGTTTTGAGACCTCCTGAATTCAAGAAAAGCATTTTTAGAAAAAGATTTAAAAACCAAAGTTGATATTTAAGCTTAATGTCTTTCAAGGATGTGACACGAAGATTTTGAAGAAAGTTCCGCCACCCTTTACATGGAGAATTTTTATTTTCTCGAAAATGACTAACGATTTTGATTAAAATTCCACATGTTTAAGATATTTGTATGCCAAATGAAATCTATATTTTGAATTTTCTGGCTATATCCTATGTATCCTGTTTACTCTGGATGACTTTTGCATAACTCTTAAACCGTAAGAGATAGACCAAATCTTACTATACAGAATATGTAGATCTTGCTAAAACACAGTTTATGTCCGGATAAACGTTTCCAGTGAACCATTTCGGAAATATTCCTTGTTATTTGTCAGTTTCGGAAAACTTTTTATATGTTAAGCGTGCAAAGAAAACGGGATCTCAAAGCTCTGACTATTGCTCAAAGCCTACTGTATTCCCATATTCCTCTTGCACCTACAAGGGAATAAGCAATAAGAATTTCTACACATTTTTATCCCAACTAACACGAAGAAGATACAGGAATAAGAGTTTGTAAGAATGGTTAGTACAAGAGAGAGAAAGTCATGTGAGTGCAATACATCAGATTTGTTTTATTTGCTACTAGTACACTGGACGATTAGCTTTTTAAAGATGAATGAGGGATTAATTTCATTTTCCTACCCCTGTTATTTGTGAAATTATTGTACACTGACCTGGAAGATGTATGTGGTTTGTTCTTAATTTTCCCCTTATAATTGTAATACATCTGACTTCTTTAACCTCCCCTTGATAGTCTTCCTGTAGCTGTGTAAAATTTAATGGCGGCTGGCTCAACACAATATCCAATCATAGGCTCGCCACGCCTTGCGATATTGTGTAGTTAAACACGCTGTGAAATCATGCTGTATATCATTTCCGCCCAGAGTTCATTTGTACAGCAGGAGAAAGATTAGTAATCAACTATCAGCCGCCTTTAAATTTTGCGGCTACCATAGAGCATAGCTTTGGCGGTGGAGCAATCATCTGTGGGATGGTCGAGTAACTTTTTACCTAATTACAGTAGGTCAAAATTTAAACCATTGTATCGTTTCTTTTGTCCCATAGTAATTTAATAACATAAAACTCGCACAGTTTTCATATAATACAAAAAACACAACATATGCAACGAAATAGACGTCCTAGGTCATCTACCTCTGGTTGGCACCGTAGCTCAATCTGTAGAGGACCCGGGTTTGATTCCCGATTGGTGAGTGGGAACTTTTGTCTAGCCAAAGTTGTTTCTCATCCTGCCCTGTAGTGGTGGACGAAGCGGCGCTGGTGCGGGTTTCCTCCTGGTTCTCCGGTTTCCCCCGCCATCTCATTCCACCGGTGCTCCATCTTCATTCCATGTATCATTAGTGTCACCGCCTGCGGTGCCGTAGTAGTAAAAGCAGGTGTTAAATACTACAAAAAATCTGATGTGTTGCATGACACTCTACTTTGTACCAACCATTCTTACAAACTCTTATTTCTATATATTCTTCGTGTTAGTTAAGATATGCACAAATTATCTTATTGCTTATTTCCTTGTAGGTGCAAGGGGAATATTAGAATACAGTAGGCTTTGTGCGATAGTCAAATGTTTTAAAGCTTTGAGATTTCGTTCTCTTTGCACACTTAACATATAAAAAAATGAACAACGATGTTCCATTTCACGAAAGTTTTCCTAAACTCGCACTCATAACAAGGCATATCTCCGAAATGGTTCACCCTACAAGAAAATTTGAGACATAAATTGTGTATTTTAGCAAGATCTACATTTTTTTGTGTAGTAAGATTTGGTCTATCTCTAACGGTTTCCCACTTATGCAAAAGTCGTCCAGAGTAAATACGACTACAGGGTCTATAGCCAGAAAATTCAAGATATGCATTTCATTTGCCATAAAAATAACTCAAACATATGACATTTTAATCAAAATCGTTAGAGCCATTTTCAAGAAAATAAAAAATTTCGAAACATTTTCCATGTGAAGGGTAGTTTAGGGTGGGGCTATTTTCTTAAAAATCTTCGTGTCGCATCCTTGAAAGACATTAAACTTAAATACCAACTTTGGTTTTTAACCGACTTTTCGTTTTTGAGTTATGCTGTCCACATACTGACACACACACACACGCGCGCGGACCTTTTTCTAAAGATGCTTTTTTTTTTTTTTTTATTCAGGGGTCTCAAAACATTTCCGGTGAAAACTCGACATCGATTTTTTGGATGGAATACAATACTTCCCCTACTTACTAGTAGAGCAAGTAAAAATCCTCCCCAGACTCTGGAAGTGTGAATGTATGATCTAATGTACAGAAAATCCAAACCCACTGTATACGACTTAGCATTATTGCCTATAAGCAGTATGTTCCAAAGGAAAGGTCACCGACTTCATCCCGTAGGCCTTAGAAGGAAACCTGATGTAAACAAAAAATGCGCGCGAAATGGTGGTCTACAAATAAGTTACTAGGGACTGGGCGTAGTATACGCATTATCTAAAGATACATGCTTCTGACCAGGATTCTTGCACATCAGCATTGTTCATTTCTATTGCATTATCCTCATTTCATTGACACTGATGACAGACGATTATTTGACATTTGTTGTGCTGTGATCTATGTCTAAAACACTGAAGTAATTTGGTGCATTGAAATACTGAAGAAATGCGGCGGCGTGGTCGAGCGGTTACACCGTTCGCCTATTACCGAGGTGGCCCGGGTTCGATCCCAGGGTGGTATTCGTGTTAGACGAAGTGGCGTCTGGGCGAGTTTTCTCCGGGTTCTCCGGTTTCCCCCACTGCGCATTCCACCAACTGCTCCATCGCCTTTCCAATCATCAATTTCGCCTGCATTTCATATCATCCCCTTCCTCACTCTCTACCTGGTGTTTGACTGACCATAGGTTCCTGTGCTCCCCGACAGGCGTGTGGGGAGGGTAAATAGGAGGAGGACTAAATGCATTCCGTCCCTGTGTCGTGCTTTTCCACGCGAATGGAGTTGACACTTTTTACTTTAAGGCTAAATCCTGATACTTCTCACAAAACTTGATGAACCCATTCAATACAACAGTTTTGTCACCAAAAAAATTTCTCCTGGGATGTTTCACCTATACATTTTGATTTTCATTATTAACCTTAGCCACCGTTAATGACACTATAATAAGCTATTTAAAAGCAAGCAAGCGCCGTTAAATGCAACAAGACTGACCCGACTGTATTTTAGTAGTAGAAATTTATGCACATCTCCATTGTTTTTATGAATTACATACGTTTTAATACAATGTAAACTAAAATTTAATGTTTTAACATGTCTTAAATAAACTCTTAAATAATATAAAGCAAAATTAATTTCCACAGTTCTACATGGAGCTACTCTGTAATCCGCAGCCGATGCATGCAGTTTGCCACGTGCTTTTGTTTACATTGTAAGGTCGGTGGGATAGTTACTAAATGGTGTATATACACCCCGATATGTTCTTATTCTACTACATAGCCTTTGTACATCCTGTCTTGCAATTCATGAATTAAAATTAGGTGTTTCATAGCCCACCTCCGTTACAAAAAATAGGGCTTTTCAATGTTGAAAGAATTATAGGTTGAGTGGTTTTTGAGACCCTCCCTGAAGGAAAAGTTACCGCCTACCCAAGGACGCCCTTGGATAATGGTAATGCCACTCCGATCTTCGAACACATTATTACCCCAACACCTATTCCTGCCCCCTTCCTATATCCAAAGCTAGGTATACAGGAAGAAACTATTGCCCAAGACACAAAAGCATGGCAATAAAATGACATCTTTAACACCGCACAGATAAAGTCGCATTAGCGGCTAGGTGCTGTGCAAATAAACATACCGTACAGGAGAACCTGTACGACCTGTTCTCGAATGCTGGAATGCTGTGGAATACCTAACCAATAAGCACGCGTTTAGCAGTTAGGTAGGTACTGCTTAAAGGACAAGGAAGAACAATTTTCATAGCTTGAGGCATAATAGAAACAAAGCACTTCCTGAAGGGCCCTTTGGCAGACAAACTCCAAGCACATACATAAATGATTTTGTTCCTGTAAGTGATGTTCTGTTTAATCCCTAAAGTTTCAAGCGGGTTAGTTCACGAACATTATAACATGCGTTAACGAAATACTAAATACAGTTTTATAACTTCCTCTATGCACTGTGTGTTTTGGAAAGTAGTTGTGGAATGTTTCCCTCTTAATGAAAAGCTGACAATCGTTTGTTAGCGACATTAACGCTGTCCGTGAGAAATTATGAGGCGCTGTTACAATAATATTTTCACAAGTTCAAGGCAGTGGCGCAGTTGAATGGCTTCAGTTCTCAAACGTAATTGAATTGAAATAACATCTTTACAGATAACGTGCTGGTTCGATACCATACCGAATTACCATATAGGATTTCTTTTTCGTTGTAAAATCGAACTTCAAATGTTTAACTAACGTCAACGTGTCAGACCAACGATGCTATCAAATATGATAACAGTTTCATTCATCGTCAATTGGCCTCCCTTAAGAGTTCTTTTATTTTCAACCAGATACGGTCATCTTTTCGAAATGATGTTGGTATTTAACAAGCAAAATTTGATCAGGGGTTTTCATGCTGTTGGAAAAAAGCAGTATTTATGTTCAACGACGCTAGCAACTGCTGGGGCCGGTGTGCCGTAATTTCCTCCCGCTGGAGCAGCGGTACTGAACCTTGTTTCTTTATGCTAATGTCACTTGTCGCTTTACTCCTTGAAGCATTTCCCCTTTATTCATGCAGGTAACCAAGCATTAGCGAGGTTTGTTTTGGAGTTTCATGGATGCGTCATAGCTCAGCGAGCAGTAGGTGTTGGCATATCCGAAGTGTGACCCTTTACTTGGTAGGATGGATATTCTGCTCACTTTTATGATTGGTAGTGTGAAAAACTACCTCTAATGGGGGATGGGGTTGAGGCATGTTGAATGGGCCACAATTTGGACGATTTTCAGTACGAATGAGAAATTGGCACATTAAAGGTGATAGAATTGAATACCAACAATTTTGTAATCGCTTTAATTTATTTAAGCTTAAATAATTCGAAAAATTGATAGTTTACAAAACTTCAAAGCCCTGGTCAACGCCAGATATTTCTGCTAGTATAAATGAAATCTAGGTTAACCACTTACCGCACGGTTTCATACACGAAAATGCAACCGAAATTTATTCGCCAGGCATACATTTACGGACTAGTTTTATCTTTAGACTAAATGTTCATTTACGCAAATCCGTAGCAAATATCACAGTTTAATCTTTTCGGATACGTTTCTTTGCACTCTTCCGCTCACATGGAAACTGTCGATAAAGTGAAACCGATTGGTGTGTGTGTGTGTGTGTGTGTGTGTGTGTGTGTGTGTGTGTGTGTGTGTGTGTGTCGGTCTGGGTAGCTCAGTTGGCTAGACGCTGGCCTACTGATCTCAAGGTCGCGGGTTCAAATCCGGCCGAGACCGATGGTTTTTAAGCGTGCTTAAAAACGACAACTCCATGTCAGTAGATTTACTGGCATGTAAAAGAACTCCTGCGGGGCGAAATTCCGGCACACCGGCGACGCTGATGTGATCCTGGCAATTGACAGCGTCGTTAAACAACAAAATAAGTTTTAATTTTTTAGATTGGTGTGTGATGCTTGAAACAGTAGCATATAGAGCTTTATTCCACACTATAATTGAGGATCCGCACTTGGTGTAAACACAAACCGTCAACAACTAACCCGCGATACGCCGAAACCAAAGCACACCATGAAATGAAGTACCCTAAATATCGGCGATTATCTGTGAGTTTTCAATATGTATGATAATCCTCGTAAAGTCTACTTGAATGTAACGCGATAGCAGCAATATTCCTAAAACTTCAGAATAAATATCGTTCTGTTGCAACATAAACACGAGGCATGAATCCACGTGGCGTGTGTTTTGTATTAGTCGCAGGTTATCGCGGAGGGATACAGGGTGCGGATCTAAGGCTGGATGGAGTATAGGTATCTCTCGTTTGGGTACTGTTGATGTTATAAGCAATAGTGCATTATCAATACAAAGGATGCCATTTTCACAATATGAATAAAACGTAAAGTTATTAATAGTTTTACAAGTAAAGAAGGATGCATTAGAAGTTATATGCACAAGTCCTCCTTATTAACTTCCAGATTAGTTTTTGACAAGCAAGTGAGGTACTCAACAGGAATTGACAAATGCTTGGTGTTAATTCTCTCATCTCTTTGTTGCATTCTACCAATATTTCTTTTGGAAGTTTATATTCGACCGAATCTCCCTCCATCTTTTCCGTCTATCAACTGTTCCTGCAAAGGTGCCCCCCCTCCCCCTCCCAATGAGCGTATTGTGCTTGTCGCACGTGAGTATTTTATTAAAAATAGCGACCTCGCTAATACAACCCATACACAAAACTTTTTCAGTCCTTTTAACGTAAATAACTTCTCTGGTCGCATTTGAGGAGCATTATTTTGTTCACATTTATTGTACCAGTGGATGAACACGGCAGACAGGTAAATTATTTGAATGGAGGTACCTAGGTGTACATGCAGTATGGAGAAGTATGTGAGTGGTTTGTTAAGCCTGGTGCACCAGACATCCACTTTGTGTGACCTGGTTTCTGTATCATGAACTAGTGATAATGCAGGAACTGTACTCTATGCTGCACTTGTGGGTATTGATTTATTCTCTGGGTGGCGGCCAGCAAGGGGAGGTGAGCCTGAGTGCCTCTCTTCCCTTCACTAACAAACAGTATTAAGCCTGATTTTAAAAAGCACCACAATAATTAGGCTCCGGATTAGAAGTACCCAGGTGGTCGAGAAGTAACAGGAGGATCTTAAGGCAAAATTTATCTCTACAATTTTGCAAAAGATCAAAACTTTTCTTTGTTTATTTTTTCTTTTGCATTTAATTATAATTCTGACTTGTACTTTCAAGCTACTGACTTGTTTTAGTAACAATACTTCTTTTAAAGCCACACATTGCAATTAAATTGACCTTGTACCAGTGGTTGAAACATCATATTAAACTTTAAACTTAATTTCTCAGTTCTTTTTCAAGTCTTTTTCTTTTCACGTTAAAAATGCTCATCGAATCACACCTAATAACTAAATGTAATTTTCAGGAATATTAGCTTGAGGAATTATGGATTTAAAATTGTTGTGACCTGTTTAAAAAGTAATTAATAGTTCAGTTGAGTTTACTTTCCAATTACATATGTACATGTATTTTCTCTTAAACTAGTTAGCTTCAGGAGCAATACGATAAAGTGTGGGATCCAAGAAGCATTTCATATAGCCATCTCAAACAGTGACTATGAATAAAAAATTAACTCTTTACAACGGTTTGACATAGCTCGTTAAATGTTGCGTGTGCTAAATGTTTTATATTCGACTGTGTGGTAAAAGGCAGTGCCGAGGCCAAGCGGTGAGAGCGTTCGCCTACCACCAAGGCATGCGGTATTTATGGTGGAGGAAACGGTGTCTGGGCGGGTTTTCTCCGGGTTTCACATCACCCTCTTCCTCTCATATCTGGTGCTTGGCTGGCCGGTCCATAGGTTCCCGTGCTCTCTGACCCTAGGCACTGGCTTGTAAGTCCTACATACGGGGAGGGTAATCAGGTAAAGAAGTGTGTGGTAAAAAGGGTCAAAGCAATCAGAAGAAGGCTACATTACCCTCAATGTGCGCATAGCATTCCTTCCGTGCGCATTTGAGAACATTGGTGTTATGCTTTATAAATAATACAATATTTAATTTTACTAAGAGAGTTTTTGGCGTACATTTTTGTGTGTGTGTGTGTGTGTGTGTGTGTGTGCGTGCGTGCGTGCGTGTGCGTGTAAAATTTCAAATTAAGTAATGAAGTACTTACAGGCGGAAACGACGTTCAAATGTTTTTCGGAAGCATGGAGAAGTAATAATGGCGACCTCTTGCGAAGATGAAAAGTTCCGTCAAATGAGGACCTTACATTTGAAGCATAGGTGCAATGACATATTAGGGAAACGCCTAACCCCATCAAAACGTTTGATACAAAGGATGCTGTAACCGCCGGTCTCCATGGTTGCGCTCGCTTAAGTGCCCAACTTGGTGTTTCGACGCAAGGAATGGCGGCCATGAATGTTAGTGTATGTGTGTGAATAAACGGAAAATACACGGGAAAAACAAGAACGGAGGAAATAGGGAGCAAATGAGCTCTGCATTTTTCCTAAAGTAAATTTGGGTCTGTCTGATTTTTTTTAAGATCCACAAAATTATACAAAATGCATGTGGAATGAAGAAACTTAACAGACAATTCACAGGAAATTCATGACACATTAAACCATACCTACCTTAAACAAATAGGTGAATAAAATCATTTGAGTCATTTTTGAAACAAAAAATAACTAAAATTTTGCACCCAAAGTTGGTTTGGACTGGCTAAGCTTTATCTGGAATGTTTAAGTGTTCTACTCAAACGTCAAAGGTAATATTTTTTCGTTTGCGTTATGTTGATCGGGCACACAAAAGCACGCGCGTTTTTGATGGAGTTAACGTGCATTTTAAAACACGTATTTCTATATGCAATGATTCTTCTTTGGCTGTTTACTCTCCTCTTATGGAGGACTTGGGCGCCTGGTATGAGAGTGAGGATGGGGGTGATATGAAATGACGGCGAATTGGATGTAAGAAAAGGTGATGATGGAGCAATTGGTGGAATGAATGGCTGTGGAAACCGGAGAACCTGCCCAAAGGCCGCTTTGCGCACATACACAACACACGGTCACGTGGAATGGAGCACGATCTAATCACTCGGCTATGGCGCCACCTCGATATGCAATACACAAGTAGAATTTTTGTTGTAAATGTACAATACTTATATATGTAGATGGTTGAGAAAACAGACATTGTAAACTTAATATTTAAAGTTAGTGCAAAATAATTGCCCGAGTTAATGATGGAACACCCGCTATGTTTGGCAACTTCCCAACGACGGTCCTTGAGATCAGTAGTGGATACTACACGCAGGGAAGATAATCATATGGTATCGCATCACAGACCTTGTCGGACGGACAGTTCGAGTTGCCACTAGGAGGTAAGATGAGCTATCCTTGCAGTATGCGTTCGATTTATACCTGGGCTACATCGAGTATATGTATAGTTAGCTTTCACTGCAATCATCTGGCGTTTTTCCTCTGTAAATAGTGCACTAGTGGTGAATGACCCACTTAAGGCTACGTTTATCAATTTTTATACGAGAGGCGTTCGAAAATTATCTACAATTGCGTTATTTAAAAAAATTACTTTTAACTTTGGTATACCTCCACGCCTTTGTCACTGTATGACCTAAATTTACAAATGACTCGTCTGTATAAACAATTGATTTCCCCTGGTCCCTAAACCTTTTTGTTTTTTAGATATTTATGTCGCCATCTGATGGTATCGTCTCTTTCTATTAATATGCACTTGTTACCCCTTCTTTCATATTCGAACCCCAGATCATGTAAGAACCGACTAAGAGTGGCCCTTAAGAAATTTGGTAGGGTCTCACCACCGTTGACCCGTGACAAAATTATATTCAATGTGGGTGGTATATTTTCAAACAGTAAAGAATGAAGAATTCGCCGCACTCCGCTTTGCACTATTCCATCATATTGCGTTAACATAGCGTTTTGTGTTGTCCTGCCCTTTTTGCTTTCTTTTTCGTGGCGTTCTTAGAGGTCCTTTCATTAGTTCCTTTTTAATCTTATACACTACTGCTTCTGAACACCCGATAGCTTTAGCTGTTTCTTTTACTGCCTTACTAACACTCATTTTACTTGAAAAATAATATAACACGTTCTTAGAGGTCCTTTCATTAGTTCCTTTTTAATCTTATACACTACTGCTTCTGAACACCCGATAGCTTTAGCTGTTTCTTTTACTGCCTTACTAACACTCATTTTACTTGAAAAATAATATAACACGTTCTTAGAGGTCCTTTCATTAGTTCCTTTTTAATCCTATACACTACTGCTTCTGAACACCCGATAGCTTTAGCTGTTTCTTTTACTGCCTTACTAACACTCATTTTACTTGAAAAATAATATAACACGTTCTTAGAGGTCCTTTCATTAGTTCCTTTTTAATCCTATACACTACTGCTTCTGAACACCCGATAGCCTTAGCTGTTTCTTCTACTGCCTTACTAACACATTCATAACTATTTGGTGTTCCTTACTTCTTAATTTACTTATATGTTGTCTCTTCCTAGCTTCCCCCTCCATAACTACAAATATTTACGAAAAATATTAAATAACGCAATAATAGCTCACAGGTTCCACACAGTGTACACATACACGACTTCTTTCCAACTAATGTTACTGCTGCTCTTTATATTGTCTTCTGTGTCAGGCCTGCCGCGAGAATGCGCTGAATAGATGAATACCTTTTGTTTTCCTTACACGATGAAAGAAAGAGGTTACAGACTTTTGGTTTATTGTAAAAACTTTCTCCAACCCTCCTCAACATTTGTTCTCGCTTTGTCCCTGTTGTAAACTCAATAACAAAGTTTCATACTGTAACGTTTGCAGTGCACAGATATAAAATTTTCCGAAAACATTTAATTTAAAAAATTGTAACACTTAACTGAGTAAACATAGAGAATTCAAAGTAGGCAGGTAGCAGCACTGTAGTTTATTCTAGCTAAGAAAAAAATACATATTCCAGCAATTAATTTGTTAGTGCGTGATGAACATAGAAACAGCAAATATCGGACTTCTACTAAAAAAAACGCTTTCTGTGGAAATATGGGCCTATAGAAATGTATAATGACTCTAAAAAGGATATGACGTGATAGAGAAAGAAATCTGCGCAGGATGTGTTCAAACCTGAAATTTATAACAACTGAATATTTATACCATGCTTTAGGAACCTGGCAACAACGCAAGGGTAGAATAGGACGAGGCTAATGGCAACTTGTATGTGCTAGATAGAGACAGATATATCCCATTTAACTCCATACTGTCATCATAAGGTATAGCATCTAATATATTTAACTTTCTTCCCTTCCCTGTCTTGCTTACTAATTTTCCTCAGGGATCTTGTTCTTCGTACAATAGGTGCCTAAATACAGGATTCTTCATTTAAAACCTAACGGAGTACACGGTGTTTTGCCTCTCCCGCGACCTTGCTGGTTTCCCCCAGTGCGCGCGGACCAGCGCGCGGTGTGCACTCCACTCGGCAGTATTGTACCGGCCACCAACATAAACAGGATCTTGGCTCGAGCAACGCATTTTCGTGTGTAAAATGCATTATAAGTGGGAACTACCAAGCCATGTTCTCACAGCGTATATTCAGACGTTCCCTGGTGAAGTGCCTCCATCCAGATTTACAATTCACGAGATTATGAAGAAATTCAAAACCACTGGTTCTATGGCAAACAAAAAACGAAAATGTAAATGTAAATTTTAACACACGAAATAGGCGCATGTTTTGAACGTTAACCACCCAAATCCATCCCAAAATTAGTACAACAGGGATTTCAGTCTTGTGCACATAGAGCATCTAAATTCTTAAGGCTAAAACCGTATAAGTGTACAAGCGTCCATGCTTTAAATAAAATAAGGTGACCCAGTGGTGAACGACATTTCCAGCATGCTTTACGCGCGGTGTTTATGTAGGAGCAAAGCGGCTATGGTGCACCCAATCGCGCACAGGCGAAATGCCGTGCGTCGTTAGGTTTTAAATGAAGAACCTGTAGTTTCCCATTTCTGTTATGTTTCACAATTTTACATCCATTTTTTTCCCGTATAACTTGTCTTGATGAATCGGACAGCTTCTTCACACAGTTTCCCCCAAGCATATTTCTCCACATTCTAGAATTACACTATATATGCCAGTTATTACACATCTTTGTGGTTACACAATGGCATTTTTCTAGATCCTTCTTTATCTTAAACCTTCCAGTTTTATAACCCTCACTCTAGTCCATGTAAAGCCTTGTTACTGCTTTGTCGCACACTTCGACA
The DNA here is from genome assembly GCA_030765045.1 of Tenodera sinensis. Lineage (NCBI taxonomy): Eukaryota > Metazoa > Arthropoda > Insecta > Mantodea > Mantidae > Tenodera > Tenodera sinensis. The sequence goes on along the minus strand of CM060970.1, from coordinate 24,586,639 downwards.
TTTTCTCTGCACCAAACCCTTTTCAGTTCTCTAATTATAATGACTAGATAACGTAATGTGAGGGAATTACAGTGCAAGTCTTGCTATCCTTGAATTTGTCGGTAGAACTGAAATCTGGTTTAGACTCACGCGAAGCTTGTTTCCAGTATTTCTCAATAACTTCAAAAGAATATAAGAAGGCAGAAGAAGATAAGTCTGGGAAAACAAAATATACCAGTAGAAATATCTAAATAAGTAAAATAATTGTTTGTAAATGGCACGTGGTGTAAGCTCAAGCGAAAATGCGTGCAGCCACCAGCGTTCGTTACGTACAGTGGAATGGGAAGGGAGCTATACAGGATGTATCAGAATAACGTTCTAATTCCAGTTTGTGACAGAGGGCATGAAAATCGTCACTTTTTCTTATACAGTCCGGAAATGCATTACAGTAGAGTCCCGCTGATCCGAACAGGGCTAGGAACAAATGTCTACCGAATGTGTTTTGAATTTTAAAACAGGGAAAAAAATAAATACATAAAAATAAAAATTAAGCTTAAACTGGTTTTCCAGTAGAAACGTAAATTTATTAGCGCACAAAAACACGAAATATACGGCACAGGAGTAAACAGTGAATCTGTCGGCTATCTTATACACAGAAACTAAAAAAAGAAACGGAAGGCCTAGGCCTACTAATGCGCATAACAAAGTTTGAATACAATTTTTGTACTTCAACGAGAAAAGAACACGGAAAAGCAAATCAACACTTAAGAAGTAAAGTCGGTGATCTTTTGACGCAACGCACTGAAGGGATTTGAAGAGGCAATGCTTCGCCAACTTCAATTCCAACCTTCATCATGCTACTCGCGATAGGTACACGCTACCAGTGTTTATAAAATATTACGGTAATTGGTTTTCGAGCCTCAGAATGTAGTTTTAAAACAAATTGCAGTATACTGTACTAATTTCCTACTTTCGAACGTTTCAATACTTGACACACAAACGCTTAAAACCTAATCCGAACAGGGTTCGGTCCTAATTGGTTCGGATCAGTGGGACTCGACTGCATTTTCAATATAAAATAGGAAGCTCATCATTCATATTATGAGCCTGGGCCAATACGACCAGAGACAGCCGCGCCGACTACCATCCAAAAGATTGCCGAAGGACATCTTAAGTCCGGCGATCTAACTTCAAGATGGGAAAGGCGAAAATGCAATCTGTACTCAAAACAGAGCGAATCACCAGTTCAGTTCACCTCTCAGCGAGTGACTGACGGCCAGAACCCTGGTAGGAATTAGCGCGTAAAATTCGCGCACAGCTCACTTGCGAACCAATCCCTGCCTACAATCCCTCCCGTTACTATAAAAAACCCCTGTTCAAACAAATTTCCCTGTAGTGACACCGTCAAAACCATCGCGCAGGTAAAGCCGTATGACGGCTAGGTACTGCGGTAAAGACACTCGACCGGAGGAACATTAACCTCACCTCCGTTCGACTCGAACTGGCGTCTGGCGTCTGGCGTCATATTATGACTGGGTAATGTTTCAGTAATACTTGTTACTGTATAAATTATAAACAATTGAAATATTTAAGAGGTAGAATCGGAACTGAAAAATTCAATGCCAAGCTGGGATTTGAACTACAGACCCTCCACTTACCAGGCAGGCGCTCTAACCATTAAGCTACTGTGACAACCTGCCAGAATGACATTGAATTCTCCAACCAATTCGTATTTCTCATGGTAAACCACAAAGGCAGTCTCACATCAGACACAACTACCCCAATGGTGACTTACTGTCGTAAGTACTTTATGGTTGGGCAATTCAGTGTCATTCTGGCAGGTTGTCACAGTAGCTTAATGGTTAGAGCACTCGCCTGGTAAGCGGAGGGTCTGTGGTTCAAATCCCAGCTGTGGCATTGAACTTTTAAGTTCCGATTCTACCTCTCAAACATTGCCCACACATGGTTTGTGTGTTTTGAGAACACCAACAGCACATTTGTTGGCATATATAAACAATAATTGAAATGCGTTTGTTACAAAATACCATAACCTCGATTTTATAGAAATCACTTCTCAAGTGCATATCTATTTCTTTTTCTTTTTTTTTTTTCTCTTCATTTTTACCATAAGCAAGTTTGCTTTTCAATAGTTTATTGATGCCCTTATTTTAAAATAAACGATATTTTAACATTAACCATTGTTGAAAATATAAGGTGAAGAAGTATGACTGGTTGGGCTAGAGCAGAGCTGTGTACTGTGCAAAACAAAGCTTGCTAAAATTCTATAGCTCCTTAACAGCCTCTCGAGTGTCAGGGAGACAATGGCCCTTTACACAGTGCCGTCCCTTTGGTGTCTTTGCTTATCGAACATACAAACTGCAGCGTCTGAAAATCATCACAACACGCTGGCTGGAGTCTGCCTTGAACTTGTTCTGCGTTACATTCACATGGCTTTCTCTAACCATTGTCGTTTATTTTACGTAGCCTCCACAAAATATTCTTGCGAAAGCTTATTCTTTTCATTTACCTACTTCAAGTTAATTGAGATAAACGTTCGCAGAAATTGACACATTTCATTTTACATACAAAGGGAATAGTAATAGTAAAATGTATACGAACTGTTCTAAATACTGATCTTAAAATTTCACGCTCCTTATTAAATCGCGAGAGACAACTGAATAGCGACAGCATTTTTAAAACTACGAAAGTATTGAATTCAAACAAAGAATATCGGACATTTCATACGTGTCTATCTCTTTTGGTTTAAAAGTTATAGTACAGAACTGTTAAACAACTTTGCAGGTTACTCACAGAAAATTGTTCAGTATGTGTACATTATTTGCCTGTATTTTAAATATGTTGTCTGTTAATGAAAACCCCGGAAGTGGTTTTTGAGAAAATAAAAACTGCGTAAATGAGTCCTAAAGGGTAGTTTGGGTTGGTGAAATGTTCTTGAAAATCCTGTGTCGCTTCTTTGGAGGACGTTAAACTTAAATGCAAGTTTGGTTCTTTTTTTAGGGAAAAGCAATGAAGTTCCAATGTAGAAAGTGAAGTTGGAGTAATAAAAAATTCCAAATTTTATATATAAACCAAGTTAGGCATTTTATCGAACATTCTATTTTTTAGTTATACTGTTCATATTCTCTCTCCCTCCCTCCCCCCTCCATACACACACACACACACACACACACACACACACACACACACACACACACACGCCCGCCTCGGTAGCGTGATGGTTAGCGTGTGTGCCTCACGTTCAAGAGGTCGCCAGTTCGAATCTCGCTTAGGGTAAGTTATCCGGGTAAGGTTTTTTTCCGAGGTTTTCCTTACCCTGAGAAGACGAATGTCGGGTAACTTAAAGCTCCATGGACCTCGGGCTCATTTGAGCATCATTTCACCCATTTGATTTCACTCATTCGTCCGGTATGACAAAATGTTGGAGGACGTTAATTTAAAAAAAAAAAAAAAAAAAAAAAAAAAAAAACAAAAAAAAAAAAAAAAAAAAAACCACACACACACACACACACACACACACACACAAATACACGGCGGCTAACACAGAATCCACTACGGAAAAGCGATGCTCAGCGGTCCATTGCTGCATTGTTACTAAAATGACCTAATGTAAACAAACATTTAGCGATCCATATTCGATATCGTCAGAATGTATAGCCCATCCTTTAGTAGCCGGATCGGGAGATCAAGGATTCATTAGCTCAGATTACATATGGAATGGTGGAGCATCCGACGTGGCATTTAAGGTCAAATCGGCGGATTTGATTCATTTTACTATTTGTATAACTTTGGCTTTGTTTATGTTGGATTTTCTGTATAAGCATTAAATTCTCACATTTACACTTACACTCATATTTCCATATTTTGGGGAGAATGGGGAATAATTTTTGCTGAAGAAAAATTCCTGTTCTCCAGCCAGTAATCGAACCTGGCACTTTGAATTTGGAAGCCAGCACACTAACCACTACGCTGCTGCTCATCAAGCGAGGGACCCGGGTTCGATTCCCGGTACCGGCGTGTGGATTTTCTCCCGCTGGGAGACCTGGTCCGGGGTACACTTAGCCTCGTTAGGTCCCTGAGGAGCTACTTGATTGGAAAGTCGAGACGACCGCGTAATTGGCCGGCGACCACGTCCCACCTCATGGCGCCCGGGGCACGGTAGGGCTTGTGCCACGGGGTGATACTAACCACTAGACATTCGCGAATATTTCATCTTTAGCATGTTACAGCTTGAGATTCATGGATATTACAGTGCAGGCAACCATACTATTAATATGTGTGTGAGAGAGAGGTATAGCTCAAAAATGAAGACAGATACTTAACTTGGTTTGAGAGGCAGAACTGGAATTTAAAAATTCAATGCCACAGCTGGGATTTGAACCATAGACCCTCCGCTTACTAGGGGGGGGGGGGTGCTCCAACCATTAAGCTACTGTGACAACCTGCCAGAATGACATTGAATTCTCAAACAAACACCAACAGTAAGTTTGTTGGCATAAATAAATAATAATTACCATCTGAAGGTTATTTAATCCCAGGAAATCAAGTACTTGCAATAGTAAGTCACCATTGGGGTAATTGTCTCTGAAGTGAGACTGACTTTGTGGTTTACTGGGAAAAATATGAACTGGTTTGAGAATTCAATGTCATTCTGGCAGGTTGTCACAGTAGCTTAATGGTTAGAGCACCCGGAATGGAAATATATTTCTAAATATACATTTATAAATTAAATACAAACTTTAGTTTCAGAGGTATAAACCGTATAACCTAAAGTAACTATGAAATCATAAGCTCAGGCATTTATGTAGTATGTAGATAAGGACATATTTTTTAAATATACGTTTATAAAAGAAAAAGTTGTGCTCTAGAGTATAAACCGTGTAACCTGAAGTAACCATGAAATCTTAAGCTTATGCAGTTGTGCAGTACGTAGATAACCTTAAATTGCGGTACATTTCATAATGTACGTTTATGAAACAAATACAAAGCTTTAAGGCGTTACGCGTGGCAAGTGATTGACAAACTGAATACTTTAAACATCGCATTTCACTGGAAATAATTGTCGCAAATTTGAAATACTGATTTCCATTAATAGTAACTAAAGGGGAATGAGGAAAAAGGAAATCACTACGTAACACTTTTGATAATGTTACGTCTCTTTTATATATATTATTCCACTACTTAGTTCATGCTTCTATTCCATTGTTTCAATTTTAGATCTCCCTTTTGTTCTATTACAGGTTGTCTAAAACGTCCTGACACTCCATGTGCGCAAGAGAGGAGAAATGCGGAGAAGTGGGGAGAGTGGTGGGGGAGCAAGTGACTAGTCACTAGAAGGTTATCAGAACTTGGGAGACAGTCACATAAAAACGTATGAACTTGTTACTCTCACGGCAACTGGAAGACTGACCCCCACTTCTCTTTTATGCTAATGGACTGTTCAGTGCTATTACGCATCTTTGCTTCGGGAGTGGGGGAATGTCGGGACGTTTTAGACAAGCTGCACCTGTGTTCCTTCCTGATTCGCGGTTGCCAACCTCTATTTCTTCATGTCAAGTTGGCATGGTTTAGCGACGTTACGCATCAAGAAGCCGGTATTCGGCAACATTACCCCATCCACTTTTTAAAGATTTGACTATCGCTTTCAGCCTCTTCTGTTCTTATACTCATAACGAAATACGTAATGAAACCATTCATTTCTGTCAACGTTTATCTCGATTTAACATGAAGTAAAAAATAAAACCACACGTCTTTGTAAAAATAATTTGTACAGACGGAAAAATAACGATAGTGTGTCATGAACGTAATGTGAAATTATCACAATTGTTTAATGGAGGGAGTTGTGATTTTCAGAGAATTGTGATCTGTTTGTGAATATGTTTGAATGGTCCAACCATTAAATTGTTTATATAAAGTACAGTGTGTACATAAAAATACTATCATACTTTACACTGGTATTTTGTCGCTTTAGATAATTGTATTTAAATGGAATTGGTGACATTCGAAATAAAAATAAAAAACAACTCAATATTGTAAATGTTTGTGTATGTCAGCAGTAGACAACAGTGTATAAGAATAGATGAGATCGCAGGAATCGCGGAAACGAAACATACAAGCTGAGCTAAATGCACTCAGGTTTGTGGTTGTCGATATGGGTTCATTGTTGGATATTAGCAGGCAGGGTGTATGTGAATGTTTGTTTTTAAAATTGTGGTGTTATTAAAGAAGTTTTAAGGAGTTATGGCAAACCCACGAGAACGTGGTTGCTGTGTTTCGGAATATCATAGCACGCAGAACCTGGTGCTTTTAGGCGGAAGTTTCAACATCAAGCTCCTATACACACACGTCAACTTTGAAATGGTACCGTGATTTTGTGTAGGTATGTTTCCAAAGCAAAGGCCATTCAGGGAGACCGTCTGTCAATGCGAGAAATGTGGAAGAAGTTCTCAGGGCATTTATACCTAGTCAGATCCACCGTATCTATTGAAGTTGCAATTACTGCATACGTTGAAAAAACGATTAGACATCTGTGAACATTTATTGGTACCAATGGAGGATAGTGAAAATCTATCAGGGAAACTAATTTTCAGTGATGAGGCAACATTTCTAGTAGAAACGTGAACAGGCATAATGTTAGAATATTTGGGGAACCAGAATCCATATGCTATTTTGGAAGGTGAAAGAGATTCCCCTAAAGTGAATGTCTTTGGTGCCGTATCGAAACGTCAAGTCTATGACACATTTTTCTTTCGAGAGGTCGCTCAACGGATTAATTATCTTAACGTGTTATTTTCACAAATGGAAGAAGACAACACATTTATTTTCCAACAAGATGAAGCACCTCTCCGTTTGTATATACATGTTCGGGAACATCTGAATGAGCGGCTTGGATTGGACGTGCCGGAAATGATGTATTGTACAAGTGGCAGCCGAGATTGCGTGACATGATGGTCTGTAACTTCGTTTTACGGGGTGACATAAAGGTTTGTGCCTAAAACCTGTCAAGAATACAAGTAGCATCACTGCTGCCATCCGTCAATTTCATCAGATATGTTGGAGCGGGATTATGCAGCGTCACTCTTGGAGACCACATTCAATGTCTACGAACCCCATGAAGGGCCAAGGCTTGCCGCACGTGGCCAACTCTCCCGGCCAGTTAAACGGTCTTCTCCATCAAGTAGCTCCTCAATTGGTCCCCCCCCCCCCTTTTTTTTAACACATTCACATTTTTTTTAATTTTTTTTTTTTTTTTTTTTTTTTTTGAAAGGGGAGACGGAAGTAGAGTTGGAAGGATAAAGACTTGGCTTATCTCGCCGGGTAGGGATTATAGGGGAGGGGAACAAGCTAAACTAAAGAAAGGATAAGTGTAGTAAGGTAAGTATGGGTAATGTTTTTCCGAGTCCCGCAGTAAGCACCTCGGTTATTTAATGTAATGTGTGAATCCACCGATCAATTGGTCCCCCGGGACCTAATGAGACTGAGTGCACCCCGTGCCATGCCTCCCAGAGGGGATGGAGATCGAACCCGGGTCCTCCGCGCCAGAGGCAAGCGCGCTACCAATTACACTACGGAGGCGGTTATTAAAAAATAAAAGCAGAAAAATAAATATTTTAAAAAATATTTGAATTTTTCTTTCGAGTGTCAGCAATTTCATTTAAATACGATTGTCCAAAGCGACATAATACAGTTTAAAGTATGTATGATATTTTTATGGACACCCTGTGTTTTAGTACTGCCATTGGGCACATGCATTAGGCTTGTTTCATAGAGGTCCTGATTACCCTAAGGAGGGCACTATGCTGCACTATTATGTATGGAAAAGGTGACCTAAAGAAAATAAACGGACACCAGAATTTTAATTGAAATTAAACTTATATCGCATTTTATTTGTTGGCAAAGCCATCCACAATTTAATTTTGGAAAATTTCTGCCAAAGAAATCTCTTTCAGAGAAATGCTTATTCCTGCCAAGTTTAACCTCTGCAAGTTGTATTACTTTTAAATGCATAGAAAATTCTACCTGAGGCGGTGGGTTGTTTTCGTATGTACAGCGTTTCACGAGGGACAGTTGGTAGTCGGTTGGTTGGAGTTTTGCAAGAGATCCTTAAATCAACCACATAGTAGCGGCTTCGGGAATACTTTTCTTGCAACTCTCTACAATTAGATTTCACTTAGCTCAACGGAATTTCCTAACTAGAAGACTTCTTGTATATACGTAGAACATTAAAAGTAGATAAAGCCGGTAGGCAATTAGAGATGCTTTACTTTGTGGGTAACATATGCCTTATGTTCTGTGAAAAGAACGAAACCAAAGAACTCATTAAAGAAAAACTGAAGTATATAATTTATGGAAGCGTGCGCTATGCATAAAGTAAAATACAGAATTGGAACAATACGTTTAGCACTGCTGTCTATTTGCCTGTAGACAGGCGTAGTAGTTTTATCTGGGACCTAAGCGACGCTTCCTTTGTACCAGAAGTGTCCATTTACCTGGCGTTTGGAAGCAGCAATCCTAGGGACATACTTTGAAGAGAGCCGCACTTTATTCCGGGTGTTGCAAATTAAAATGAAACTCAGTGAAAACAAATGTATTTTAATTGCCAAACATTTAGGTTGTAGACCATGACTCATTGAATTGGTACATCCTTTAACATTTTTGTACAACTTGTACTTTGCACTTTTTCGGGTGTTCATTTGAAATTTCTGCTGCTTGAGATCTGGTTGGCGATTACTTAAGGTAAAAAACAAGTTCACTTAAATTTTCACAATTTAAAACAGTGAGGTGCTTAGATTTTGTTCTTTTTTCTTTCCCTTGTGACTTATAGCGTCGGGACTGCCTGGATCCATTTCCTCCAATGTTCTCTATCCTAAGCCATCGATGCGGTCTCGTCGCTCCTCCGCTCCACTCTCCTACGCCGACTGCTGCTTTCTGGTGTCTTCTGCTCCGGCTGCTCTGGCATGTGATCTTAACCTTAGGGTATGCGTGAGTGTTTGCGAATAAAACCAGAACTTCGTTGAAACACTTTTATTCTCACCAAAATAAGAAAGCGTGAGATTTGCCGATCGTTATTAAATACGTTGAGTCGTTACCGTGTCTTTACTAAGACCGAAGATTATTAATATTAACTATAATGTGTCCTCACACTTGAGGATCCGGAATACAAGTCCCGTAGCTGAGATGTTCGCTCGGCGGTCTGGACGGCACGTGTACTGCCCCGTCGGATTCTGGAGGGCCACTGTATGCTCCGTGCGCTCCCGGTCAGAAGTCACCTCTCACTTCCCCTCAAAAACCCCTCCAAATTCATGGCGCGAAAACTCCGCGTCATGACGCTCTCAACGCTCTTCAGCTCTTAATGTCCCTACGACGGGTTTCGAGGAAGTCTCCGCGGCCATCCCTTGTTTACCTGCTCAACACCTGCGCTGAGCGATTTCCAGGAAAACCGGTATTACTGTCTACCTGGACTTTACCACTAATGACTTGCCTGCAACATTACGTGTCCCTTCTAACAACTTTAACCGTAACTCCTCCTTGCTAATTCTGTAGATTTATACATGTAACGACTTCAACATTTCCCGATTATTTCATTGTGCCATGTGACGCAGTATTATGTCCGTAATTATGGCGTTCACAATTTCGGCTTCACCATCCTTCTCGATTCTTCCACACCCTTTCCTCTCTTCCTTACTATGTCCTCTGTGTTATCCCTAAATCCTTTCCTCGGTCTTCCTTCCGTTCTGACTTCCATGATTTGTTTTGGCTCTCTCCCTTCCTTCATCCTTACACATCAACACATTTCAACTGTCTATTCTGCAAAGTTTCTTCCATTGGAGCCTGTTTCAATTCTTTTCATATTTTGTTCCGGATTCTGTCCCTCCTAGTTTTCGCCACTATTCTTCTATAGCATTTAAGTTTGCAGCAGTTAAGCTTACTTATTTCCTGATTGCTTACTGGCCAACTTTCCCCTCCATACTACAGGTTTGGTTCAATTGCTGACTTACAGATCTGTAATGACTTTTCGTTGGATCTCTTTTTTCCCAAAAATCGCTCCATTGAGATGATGGTATACCATCATGCTTTCCGGCTTCAATTTAGTATCTCTTCGTTTATTTTCCCATTTTGATGTACTATTGTTCCCAGATATTCATATCGTTGGACCCGCTCCAGTTGTATTCCATCACTGTTTATCTTCATAGTTTCTATTTCCTTTTCCGTTTTTGCCATATTCATAACTTTACTTTTCTTAGGGTTTACCATCAAGCCTTTACTCCTTAAAATCTTTGACCATTCAATTACTGCTTGTAATTTTTGCTCAATTTCCGGTATCAGCAGTATATCATCCGCATAAACCAACGCTTGGCAATAAATTGGCTTCATATGTTTACCAGCTTTGACTTTTGCTGTTCTTCTTTTACACACTTTAATTATCATGTCCAATGGAATTATGAATAGCAAAGGACTCAGACTATATGCTTAGATTTAATGATTTTAAATGCTAAATACGATGGTTTGTTGCACCAAAATAGAAACAAGTCCTTTAGCACATGATTTCAGTTTTGGACTTTTGTTCATATACTTCAAAATTGAATGGTTAATGCTTACTTAGTTTTACCTGATCTAGCTCAACGTTTTTAATCTCCAGTCTAAGACTGCAAAATCAATCACAATTGGGCTCAGAACAGGTCAACCGGTTTCCATTCTGCCAACAAAAAAAGGGCTTTTCCAAAAGACAAAGGTTAGCGTAGGTTCAAATACTCCCAAGATGACTAAACCTGTCATGGATTTTGCGAGACCATTTGAGTTAAAACATGTAATCGTTTATTTGAACTTCAATTCCAATATTTTTCTAGACAGTAGTTGTTGGTCTTCCTGAAAGTGCCTTATGTTACTCCGGAAGCTGAACAGTTTCCGGTAAACTCGAAGTACGCTTATTTTGATTTGTAATGACAGGTTTAGTAATTATAAATGCACAGCCATGGAAAAAATGATTGTGCGCTTTAGGAAAGTCGTACATCGTGCTGCAGCGCGGTTTACACAAGTCGATATTTTCAACAGGCAGCTGAGTTTATTGAGTCTGTTCCATATTATCATCTATCGGACACACAAATGGACAGTTTGTTACACCACCCCTTTCTTTATCAGGAGCAAATACAAATGCGAGTGGTGATTTAAAACACAGCCTATTTGTGTGTCCGACACACGATAACATATGGAACACACTATCAATAAATTCAGCTGCATGTTGGAAATATCTACTTGTGTAAACCGCGTTCCAAGACGTGAGATTGCTCGTACAAATATTGTGCTGTTCAAATGCGCTCGATCATTTTTTCCGTGGCTATACCGCATCTGTGTAATCTCTGAATAGTCAAGTGAAAAGATTTGTGTCTTTGTTTATGGAATGTTTTGTTAGATCTACAGTGTGAAAAACTTAGCGAGAATGTTGCTTCGACACTCTACTAAGCAATATCATCAGCCGCTCATCGTCGTTGCCGATTTGTTCTATGAAAGGTTTGGATTGTGTTTTGATACTTGCGCGGATGTGTTAACTTTCAGAATTTCTTCCATAACATTTTATATGTACTGTTTTTGCCAGACATGTTACATAGCTGTCATACTTGGTGTAATAACAAAAAGCGTACACGAATTCACAATTTCGGTGGCAGATGTTGAGGCGCAGTGGGTAGCCCTTGTGTAAATGAGTTTGGATTTGTATATTCTCTCTCGCGTGTGAGGCGTGTTCTTTTCATAAACATATCGTGCGTGACCACACAGCCTTAACACTAACGTTGCGTAATTGCTACATCATATTATGATAAATGTGAGAACGTTGCATTGTTCTGGCGAAGATTGCACTCGTCAATCACAGTTGACTATACTGAGAAGGCTGGTTGTGTCGCTCGCTGTTTGGTGTTTGAAACTCGGACTGTGTTACAGTCATGTGACTTTTTCTACTCTTTATCCTCCATTCTAGGGTATGTCGGGGAGTCCATCCCTCCCCACGGCTATAGCACATCTCCCCAAACAATGAACCCCCCGAATTTTTACCGAGATCTCAATTTCAACTAATTAATTCCGTTTCTAATGCAGCTGGAAAGAGACTGTCTTAATAGGTACTATAGAAACTATTATGATAACAGTACAGAATGAAAGCTTAAAACAATAATTGGAGTTCTAAAATCAGTAAAAATATTGTAACATTTCCAGAAAAAATACAAATAAAATATTTGGCAAGTGGTGTATTTTATTACTTTGTAATTCATTGTATCCTGTTTATCTAAATATACTAATAGAATAACTATAATAACGTTATACATATTTCCAAAAATGTTCATTTTAAATGCTACATACAGTACAAGTGAATAGCACTTCAGATTACTTTTGTGTTGCTTTTAACAACATATTAAGATAAACTTAAAGGTATAGAGTTAACAATTGCAACACACAATTAAAGTGCTTAATAAATGTATTTAGAATACTTTCTGACTGTTGTTATAATATAATATTAATTAAATTATAAATGTGACAGAATTGGAAATGCAGATGAATATTAATTCTGTAACTACGTTTAAATGAGTTTGAGCTCTTAACAGTGATAGTACATACAAATATAATATATATTTAGTAATGTACTCTTAGGAAATTACTTCATTTATGTTGGTGTTGCTTATTTCAACAAGGACCTATCATAATGATTTTGCCAACAACTGGATTTATACACATTAGTATGAGTAATAAAAGTGAAAAAATTACTTTGTTCTTTACATACTAGTTACAGTAAACTTATCAATAACTCCACGGTTAAGGGTTAGCTTTAAAATGTAATTTTTTTTTTAAATACAGAACGAGCATATTAGACAGTCAAATATCTGTCATGCTGTTCATGACTGACGTCCTGACTATTAGCTAAGTTTATCTCTTCTGGGCTTGTAGGCCGTGGCCTAGAAGGCATCGAAGATACAGATGTTTCACCAAGTACTGCACTTGGCATCTTCAGGGTAAGATAATTCGTTGTCTGTGCTGGTCAGAGTTTGAACAGATGTGGAGCACAGACAATAGATCATCTTACCCTGAAGATACCAAGCGCAGTGCTTGGCGAAATGTCGGTACCTTCGATGTCTTCTAGACCATGGCCTACAAGCCTGGAAGAGATAAACTTAAGTAATAGTCATCTGTCATACTGTTTCTAAGCCAATTTTTGACAACTTAGTCATAGTTCTTTCTCCAGAGCAGTATGTTGCTGACAGTACAAGTATTCTGATATTATTATTATTGTTGTTGTTGTTGTTGTTATGATCATTATCATCATCATCATTATTATTATTATTATTATTATTATTATTATTATTATTATTATTATTATTTATTATTACTGTTAGATTAGATATAAGTGGGTTGTTTAAGCCATTTGACTTCTCTACACTGCGACCTTTAATAGATCTGTTGCAAATACCCTGATCTATAAGTCCCAGTTTAATTTAATGCTTGTATTATAGCCTATAATTTTCTTGGGTGACGTTAAATGATTTGTCCTGGGGTTGGAAAGGCAGACTCCAGGTGCCTTATTCTTTGTTGGGCAATTGCTTTGCATTTGTAAAGTATATGCCCACTAAGAGCCTTCAAAGCTGCTTGACTGTCTGATAGGATATATACTTTTGCACCACGTATTCCTTTTTTGACATTTATGTGAGCACATGTTTCTATAGCGTGAACTTCTGCTTGAAATATGGTGGGTTCATTGCCAAGAGCCTTTGCTAGGGCACAATTAGACCCATAAACTCATATGCTGGTTTTCCCATACATTTTTGATCCGTCAGTGTACCACACCCTTGATTCCCTTTCAAAATTAAGTTGTTTTTTTTCGTTCCAAATTTGTCATTCAGTTACTGCAATTATAAAGGAATGAATTAGGTTGGGCTTGGGAATCAAGTCCCATAATTTAACAAACTCTTCCTCCTTAATTTCACAGAGAATTTTCATGTGACCAGTTAAATCACCAGGTTTAAATATTGTGTTTTTCAACAGTCTAAGAGCACTTGTTAAGGCAACTTTCCTCACAGCAATATGCAAAGGTGTAATACCTATTAGGGTCTCCATAGCTGCGGTAGGACAGGTGCTTATTGCTCCAGTTATGCTCAGACAAGCCTGCCTTTGAACTTTCTGTAAACCGGCTATTGCTGTTGTCTGATCTGTTTTAGGCCACCACACCAACTATGCGTAGGTGACCATGTGTCTCACAATAGCTGTATATAACCAATAGATTATATCCGGCTTGAGTCCCCAAGCTTTGCCAAATGGACTGCAACAGTTTTTAATTGTTGCTAGAGCTTTTCCAGAGACTTTTTAACTGCAGATTCCAAGTCATTTTGCTGTCAAGTAAAATGCCCAGATACTTGGCTTGTTCCTGCAGTTCAAGCATAATGCTGTTTAGAGTTGGAGCTGTAAATACAGCTTTTTCTTTCTTGTAAATGGTATAATGACTGTTTTGTTAGGGTTTATGGGTAATCCATCTTGCTTACGCCAATCATTAATAAGGTTGAGGGCACATTGCGTGAGTTCCATAAGTATAGAATTGTTACTATTACTATTATTGTTATTATTTTTTTTTTTTTTTAAAGGAGCCTAACATACTAAGTTAAAAATCTGTAAGGTCTAATAAACTCTTTGATTATCCACTGATCCAGATTTTTGTTTGTGGGGAGGGGGGTCTCGTGGTTCCTTCAGTTGGATTAGACGATTCATTGTTATTGTCTGGGGTGTCCCTTCTTAATTTTTACTCTGTTCAGACGAGCTCAGCTGATCTGATAAGTCAGGCTTGTGTAATTGATTTTGTTCAACTGGCAGAACATGTTTATTTTTAAATTAAGTTCACCGTTAGTGCCGTAATACTCAACAAGTCGTTGAGGATTGGGCCTAGAGTTCTTTCCATATTTTCAGAAACATTAATCAACCCTTCATAGGGACTAATTACATGCAATAGTATACACAAGTATAGTATGTACTTTGACCATAATAAAGGAGCTTTCAGGAAACTGACCTTGCAACTAAAGAATTAAAGAACTAAGTAGCTGAAAGTGTGCTTCTGCTCTGATTTGGCAATTGGGTTAGTACTGCCTCATTAATGGAAGCTTTCCATAAACCTTTTTCTTCCATATGGGATTTGCGTGATGTGTTCATCTGTGAATTTGTTGATGGAGTCTTACTTTTTTGCGCTTTGTCACTCCTCATGGCTCCAGTTTTAACTTCATCTAAGAGTTTATGTTTATGATTGCAAACAGTCATGGTGAGAGGAATATAGAGTTCTTACAACAGCATTATCAGATATACATAGCTTTCAATAGCCTCTTTGCCATAATATATGCATAATTTTCTGACTTTTTGTCTTTAGAGGTTCGTCATGAGATTCATGTAAGGTTTCTTTTAGGACATAGTAACAACTTAGAATTTTGCTTAGAGCATTGTTTTTGCTTGACCATGTAGTTTATGTGGATTATTTCCAAGCACTTCCTAGGTATCTTATTTATACTTTTCTGTAAATGTATGTGTTTTGTGTCTATACATGGAGACATATTGCTCTTGAAGGATAGAGAACATTTTCCTTATTTGGGGACAGATATCCATTTACTTCTATTCCAGACAAATCTGTGAGAGCAATACCAAACATAGATTGCTTTTGGGCATTTTCTGAGCATGAAAAATTTCACCCTTAAATGGACCCCATGTTTCCTGCTCCACCTATACTCTGACCCACCACACCACTTGTATCAAAGCCAGCTGTTTGTAAGGTGTTCAACAGCTTGGATGACAAATGTTCACCATATGTTATACTGCTTGCTCATTTCTTGAGTGGGTCAAGAGTAATGCAAGTTAATAAAATGTTGGTTTATTTTACCTTTTGCATAACCTTTGAAATAACCATATTACTCATGTGATTAAATTGTATACAGAAGTAGATGGACAGTGTTTGTAAGAAGTAACCTGGGACCCAGCTAACAATAAAATTTGGTCTACAGCCTACTTACTTCCACTACAACATTGGCACTCCAGAACATATTAAAATATATTAATGCAGCAAAAAAAGTCACTTCCAGTTTACTGAAAAGGGTGTATAAACCAATACTAGGTTGAGCCCCAAGGTCAATATGCAGTTCACAAATATTTTAGTTGAAAACTGCTCAGTTAATATAAATGTAAAATACAGTTGTGTGCTTTTGCTTAAAGTAATGCAGAATGATGTGTTAATTTGGAAATATCCTCTAAGTTTTACATGTGATAATCTTGGTACTTTATCAGTATTATGTTATGCTTCTTCCTGCAGTAAAGTAAATTTGCAAGGGAAGTAATCAGTACTGTAAACTGCGTGGCAAGCTTTCTCGTGTTTGCATTATGTACAACTGGTTACTTATCTTGAATATGCGAGATCGACCTTGGTCACATGTTTACTGTCACTGGCATGTAAAATATGCTACGTGTTTAATTATTTTACACAAAGCCATATCAAATACTGAAGTATGATTGTATTTTAATTATACAAACTTATATACATCTTTTACATGTAATAAAATTATTTTTTTATAGTCCAAAAGTGTGTCAATTTGAAAAAAATTGAAATTGCTTCACTGAACCAAAAAGAAAAAGAATGTGTTTATGCATCAGTATGAAGTTATAATTTAGGAATCAAAATAAGGTTGGATTTAAATAAGTTTAAAGGTTTGTAGCAGCTTCCTTTCTAAGTCCTCAAGATCACCTTGATGTATAGAGTTATGAGGAGTCATTAATGACTTGTATAGTTTTGGAAATTTCACTTGAAAAGGAACAATTTGTGTGTTTAGTGAAGTTAATTCCTTGAAAATACTGCAATCTATTATGAACAGCAACGATTTCGGATTACGTAATTGTTTACTGGTTACAGTTTAAATAACGAAGGAATGTTTCAATAACTTTAATAATTTAGAAGATTGCTTCATTAAACTTATGAACTTAAATGTACATGATCAAAGAATTAATTATTGGAATTATAACATGTTATGATATTTTGCAATAAATTAGAAGAATTCATGTGGCATTGTAGTGACTGGCTTAAACGGTTACCCTGTAAAATGTCTTACAGCTCTCCAACTGGCACATTCAGCTAAGTAATCCATGT
This sequence comes from Tenodera sinensis, assembly GCA_030765045.1. Classification (NCBI taxonomy): domain Eukaryota; kingdom Metazoa; phylum Arthropoda; class Insecta; order Mantodea; family Mantidae; genus Tenodera; species Tenodera sinensis. Next base: position 24,569,499 of record CM060970.1, on the reverse strand, counting down.
TATTACAATGGGGTGGCTAGATCAGTGTGAACTTATATGATAATTATTGTACTTATAAGATATTTAATTACAGGTTTGAGAGCTTAAAGTGGTAATTTTTGAAAGATACAATAAATTTGAACAATTTTCATTACAAAACTATGTTCTGAATTGTAAGATCTTCCATAAAGGAATATATCTAGCTTGTCTCCAAAAGCAGAAAGTTTACGTTAGTTTAAAAAGTGCAAGTTTGATTTTGGCTCCATTTCATACTATTTGAGATGGAAGAGCACGCAAATGGTGTGATATTACAGTTTCACATTTTAGCTCATTGCTGAGCTGTAAATAACATTTTGTCCATTTTTGTTGCCAAGCCATCCTTTTCTTTCTTATGAAGTTTCAGTGAAATGACCATCTCAGAATGTGTTAAATTACAGAAAAATAAATTGAAGTAATTCTTACATACGTTACATATATGTAACCTATGTTTTATTTAATGTATTTCTAAACAGATCCCTTTCATAACTAATAAGCTTTTCAGGAGAAAGCTACAATATTAGGCTACAGGTTTTATCATCTTCAGACTGTTCAGACTCTTTGCTAAAATGTTTTATTCTTTTGTTTGTTGCAGCAAAGTGCCAGCATTTATAAGGCTGCTAGCTCCCAAAGGTTCTTTAGAGGTTCATGAAGAGGCTTGGAACGCATATCCTTATTGTAAAACAGTTATTTCGGTAAGACAATAAGCCATTCTTTAATTTAAAAAGTGGCTATAAATAAAATGGATACTTCTCTAAAATATTAATTCTCATATATTGTACTTCCATTGATAAAAAACAGTGACTCAAAGTAGAGTTCCCAGTATGTAAAATATTCAAAGCAGTGTTCTGGCTTAAGTTTGTTCCATTGGCAAAAGAATCTCAAATTTATGCTACTATTGTTGCTAGCTGAAGAGATGACAAGGGTTAGGAATGTGCTTAGAGTACTTTTCCATCTCATGCTTCATCCTCATCTCCCCTTAACCTCTCTTCATGGCTTGCTAGCTGTCCGCACAATACCAGACAGTACGCTATACTCAGAAATGATGAATGGTTTTTCTTTTGAAGTGTGATAATAGTAAAAAAAAAGTGATAATTCCATATACTCTTCATAATATGTAGTGAAAATTCTTCTTCTTCTTCTTCTTTTCTTCTTCTTCTTCTTCTTCTTCTTCTTCTTCTTCTTCTTCTTATTATTATTATTATTATTATTATTATTATTATTATTATTATTATTATTATTATTATTATTATTATTATTATTATTATTATTATTATTATTATTATTATTATTATTATTATTATTATTATTATTATTATTATCATCATCATCATTGACACTACACTTCAAATTACAAATTAAATTTATCTTTCCATGTAGTGTAGTACAATTTATAATGTATAATGTACTCTTTGATCTATCTAGTAAGATAATGACGATAAAAACCATATACATTTAAGCTAAATGAAGCTAAACATGGGAATGAAGGAAAAATACAACTAAAAAAATAAATGCAAGCATATAAACACAAAAATATAGCAAGGGCCTACTGTGTCCCACATGACTACCAATGTTCTACCAGGTCTCGGGCCTAACGGAAGGTTAGAGTTAAATTTAATATTGTGTAAGGTTTAATTTCCAGAATCTTAAACCTCTCCCCCTCTCACATTGATATGAATAGCCGAGATCATTTAGTAATGAACAAGTTCAAATCCTGCAGATGTGTGGAGGAAGCCTAAACTTAGGCCCGGAATATTTTCTTCCCAAATTCCCTTCCCCAGTTATGGTTTCATTTAATGTACCATAAGTGTTCACTGGGGAGGTGCAGTTTGAAGCGGTGTGTTAACACAATTTTATTAATTATTGCTGTCCAATAAGTGAAATTGGAGATTCTATTTGTTTAATGGAACCACTTACTGCAGAAACCTGTCACATCCAAGCATTGTGACTTTTACATGAAAATGAAAAGAAAAGGAATTGAACCCAATGATTTGATTGTCTAAAAGTAGCCCAACAAATTGTACAATAATTCATTTAACTTATTTCTTGTTTTTAAACATAGATACAGAGTTTGCTGACAGTTTGGCATGATTTAAGCTATTGAGGTAGCTGTTCCAAACAAAATCCAGACAACTGGGTTTGCAGAAACTAACAGTGTTCTTTAATTTTACCAAAAATGTATGTACTCTCAGGTATCTGATGCTGGTTATGGACAGAATCTATATCTTTATAAAGCTACTTATAGTATTACTCAAATAGGGGGAAGGAGAAGAAAGCTACTTCAGTTAAAATTTGAGTATTAGAATTGTTCCTGTAAAACCAAAATGTGTGTTAGACATTCATTCTTTTTTAATTCCAAGGGCATTGTTTATAACACCAAAACTTTTAACCCTCTAGTGGTAATGACTGCCTATCTTCAGTAGATTAAATCATGCTTGAATTATATTTTGAGGATCTGTGAGATAATTTGAAAACAATAAAAATAAATACACCTTTTTATAGTGTAGGCTAAATAGATAGATTTTAGTTCATTAAGGGCTGGTTTCACCAACCAGTGTTACATTTTTACGCAACGTTAAAAATGGTTTAAGGTTGAAGTTAATGCAAGTTCTGTTTCAAATTATGTTAGCATTAACATTGTGTTAAACTTGGTATTAAGTTAACGTCTCTGTACCATTGTGTTAAGGTGTTTAAAAAATGTTAGGTATTAGAAAATAGCTGCCACACCAAGCTATTGATGCAAGTTTGCAGTGCTGTTTCTAACTGAAGAAGAGCTGTGCATTATATTACATTTTAAAACCTGCAAAAGTTGGAATTTTAAGTCCAAAGCAGTTGCGAGCATTGTTTTTAGAAATTAAGAGGTTAGAATACTACCAACCAAAGACATGCCGCTTTCTCCTATGGTACAATTGTTAATTTATACTACTGGCACTTTTCATTCAATGGTAGCTGATAACATTGGCATTTCCAAAGCTACCATTTGTGGGTTTATCAAGAAGGTTTATGAAGCAAGCTGTGTTTTTGTTGTCTGCTTGATCCTTGGTCAGTGGTAAAATATTTCCACCTACTTTAGTTTCATTGGAGACCCTTCTAAATGCTCTTTGCATCTGGTGTTTTTGGTGATACGTTTTACATTAGTATAAAATTGCCATAGTTGCTTACTGGATCTGGGGAATATGTGTGCATTCTAATCAAATCTTTGTAGCTTTTCTCCTAGGGTGCATAATGATCCTTTTAAGCCCAGGAGCATCTTTGCACTCAAGAATTTCTCAACCAATTCTATAATTAATGCCTTTTTGAAAAGTGAAACATTCAGGAGTTCCTTTGTACCTAGATTTTTCAGTTGATGTTGCTCCCCTAATGGGTGTACTTGAACTGCCCTGTCTATGGCAGGAGGCCTTAGCCCTTATGGGATGTAATAGGCTCAATTCAATTGTAGTTCTGACCTCAAAGGATAGTCACATAGCAATTATGTTTGAAAATAATGAGAGATCACTACAATGCATAGATGAAAGTGCATCAAAACACATTCAGAACCTGTCTAGTTCAGTCATTGGTTTCTTGAAAGTTGTTCAATTGTCCTTAGCCAAACAATTCTCTATAAAAGTGTGCTGGAGTGCAAGAGCTTTGACATAACATTAGCAAACCATGTGTTTAAGTGTTTTTAACGTTGGTTGGTGAAACTAGCCCTAAGTGGCCAGCAAGATGTGTACAATACCAATTCTGAACACAGTCCTGTTTCACTAAAATATCAGGCCTCTGTATAGGTTATAAAGAAAAACATTAAGGTAAAATGGAAGATGTTTTAAGTTTTGTATCATTAATAAACTCGGGGAATATTTGCCCTGAACACATGAATCACCATTTTCAGAACCTGTCAAAACCACTCAAAATGAAAATGGACTTGTGGTGCTGCTGTGTTGTAAGAGACACAACACATCTTTTCAGGGAGTTAGTTATTGGAGTGCTGGCTTTGTATGCTCATAATTGCAGATTCAGCCACTACCAGAGTTCAGATTTAACAGCCTGTAAAAGAAATTCCAGCAAATACACAGTTCAATTCTTTGCAATTAAGTCATTAAATATATTTAAAATATGTTAGCACCCATTTTGTTGTTTGAAATGTTGGGCTAAAGAACACTAATTTGCCTAAAGAGCACTTTGTTGTTGCTCTTGCAAAAATAAAGTCTTGCAAGTTGTCATGTGTGGGGAACTTATGTAAGAATGCTTTTTTACTCTCCTGAAAAGTTTTTTCAGCGAATCAGATTTTGCAAGAGCAAAGACGACTTGAACTTCTATTGGATTCTAGACTTCATTAACAAGAAATCATGTTGTAATTTTAACAGAATTCTAGAGCCAGTTGATTTGCACACACGTATGAAACAAATAAAAAATTACAGCGTGAAATTATTTCTGGGCTGTTATGCCATGGTTTGCTGGAGTTAGTTTCCAGACGCTTCATCCACAACTGCGGCAGACATCTTCAGTGGTGCAGTCGTAGTCTCCTTGGAGAAAACTACTTATGTTGACTGTGAAAGCCTACGTTCTCTCAAATAAAAAATTGGTAACTTATATGTGAGAAGTGAATGCCTGATGCATAGCTCTTATTAAATGGATACTGACAGTCTGGAATTATACTATATAAATAACCTTAATTTTTTTATTCACCCTGCATTGTAAACATAAATCATTGGTTCCAAATATAACAGTGAAGTGTAATAATTCTGAAAAATAACACATTTTTCTAATACTCTAAACTTCCTTTACTTAGGAAAATTTTTGGGGTGCACATATGATTATGGTGGTGAAGTCTGTGTTTAGTCCATTTGCTATTACTCTTCATTATTATTAACTGCAACAGTTAATTGGTACTATGTCTTAGTTTAGTGTAAAACTTTAATTCTTGTAGCTTATAAATTAAATTAGGCACTTACTTTCTTACTTGCCATTTCAGAATCCACTTTATATGAAGGAGAAATTTTTTCTTAAAATAGAAACACTTCATCTGAATGATAAAGGTGATAAAAATAATGTGAGTGTTAAAATAATTTTTCAAGTTAAGTTGAATACAGGCACTGCTGTTGCTGCTATTCTTTGGAAAATGCTGCTTTGGGTCTTTTAGTGGTAATATTTAAAATATAAAAGGTGCCTGGATATGCTTATTTGATAGCCAGCTTGATTATTAAAACTAGCAGTTTTATGTCTATGGACTTCAACATAGCTATTTCTCTTCTGCTGGGTTAAACCTTCTGTTAACTTCTTGCAGCTGGTTTCCTATGAACACACAATCAAGGACAAGGAGTTACTGAAATTTTTATAAAATAGCTTTAAGAAAATTAAAATAGTTTGTGACAAATTTAAAAAGTTGAAAGTCAGAACAGTGCTAATTTTGAGAGAAATAATACCTGGCAAACAGTTCTGTTATTTACCGTGTGATATGCAATTGTATTGTGCCATATTCCTGTATAGCACATTGTATAATCAACAGATAATGCATAAAGCATTTTGTGTGCGGCATTGTGCTGTTGGCTGTTCTGATATATAAGAGATTGTCAAGCCAGGCATTTCATCTTGTGCATTAATAGGTACAAGCAGAGTTGAAGTAGCATGTAGATATTGTCTTTTGAGTTAGTCAGATATGATGTGGCTGAGAAGAGACTCAGTGTATACTTTATTATCTTAGTAAGTAGAAGTATTGCATTCCACCCAAAAATTCCGCACTGAGATTTCACTTGAAATACATGTTTTGAAACTCCCTAGAGCCACAAAAGCATTTTTACAAAGAGTGCTATGGCTATGAACAGCACAACTCAAAAGTGAAGTCAGTTAAATACCAAATTTGGTACTTAAGTTCAGCACCTTACAGTATGCAACATGGAAGATTTTCACAAAAATCCTTCTCACTCCAAACTTCCTTATACTTGAACAAAATTGCCATTTTTTATTTTCTCAAAATTGGCTCTAATGATTTTAATTAAAATTGCATATGTATAAGATATTTGTATGGTAAATTTCATGGAAATAGCATATGAAATCCTCTTCATTCTGAAAGATTTTTTAATAATTGGTAAACCTTAAGTTAAAGGTAGACATAATTATGCAATGAAACCTCGTCAAATTTATATATTTTTAGTTAACCATTTCCAAGATATTCTTATTGGTTTAAATTTTCAAACACTTACACCTTTCTAACTGAGAAGTTGCTATTCATTGACCTTCTCTGCTACATAGTTACAGTAAGAAGGGGAAGTATTGTATTCCACCCAACAATTTGACACTAAGATTTCATCAGAAATACATGTTTTGAGACTCCTTGAATTAAGAAAATAAGCATTTTTAAAAAAGATGTGTGCACATGTTTCATGCCAAATGAAATTTTGACTTTTTCTGACAATTCCTCTGAACTCCTCTTCGTTCTGAATGGCTTTTGCATAACTGGTAAACCATAAGATTTAGACAAAATCTTAACTACTCAAAAATGTAGATCCTGTTGAAACACAATTTACACCAAATACAATATTTTGTGCACCGAACCATTTCCTAGATATTCCTTGTTATTTGTTTGAATTTTCCAATACTTATCTCAAATGGTGATTCTCAGTCATTGGTTGACCTTATAGTTGGTTAAACTATGAAGCCTAGGACTACAGCATTGTAAGTTTCCATTAGGTTATGTTAAGATCTCCTTGTGGTTTGCCGGGGAAAATGAGACCCATTTGGAGAATTGTGTCTTCCTGGCATGGTGCCATGGTACCTCAGTGGTTAAGCAACCAGACAGACTGGAAGATCCATGGTTCAAATCTTGGCTATAGCATTGAATTTTTCAGTGTGACTCTACCTTTCCAAATTCTGTCCTACACATGGATAGTGTGAAGCAATTAATCGCCATTTTGTAAGAATAGTTTCTAGAGTAGAGAAAGTGTGTATGCACATGATGGAGAGAGAGGGGGGGGGGGAGGGGAGGAGAGGGAGTAGGGAGAACATAACCTAGAAATGAAAAGTCAGATAAATACCAAACAGCATTGAAGTTCAGGATCTTTCAAAGATGCAACATGTAAATTTTCAACAAAATCCCCCCCACCCTAAACTACGCTTCACATGAAAAATGTTGTGAAAGTTTATATTTTATCAAAATTGGCTTTAATGATTTTGATTAAAAGGCAGTAAAAATATTTATATGACAAATAAAATGTACATCTTGAATTTTCTGGGAATAGACAAAACTTAACACAAAATCTCTCTTTCTCTACAGCAAGACCACTAAATGTTTGCTTACAATACAGTAATCAACTGCATCTAAAACATTTTTTCTTTAATGTTTTACGAAGACTGATCAGAAGATATAAATGAAGTTTCGTTTTCCCGATCCAGAAAATGAGTAATTTCATCTGATAGCATTGTGATAATGGTGTAGATATTTTGTAAGAAACATACTTGAACATCCATATCAATGGCATATTGTGTCGTATGTGCAAGGAGAAGCACAGTAAAAGTTGTTCCAAGCCAGCAACTGCTTATTGTTTGTGTGTTCATAAATTGTTACTGGTACTTGAAAGTAACATAATGGGTCTTCATTTTGTGTGTGCTTTATCTTTCTGCTTCTGGTCTGTGTAATGGTGGTGGTGGTGGTGGTTGTCACCAAATGCAGAATCCTGGGTATATGAAAGAGAATTTCATCATTGTAATAGAGTCATTACATCTAGCAGACCCAGGAAAACAAGAAAATGTAAGTGAACTAAGTTGTAAGTGCATGTCATTGGTGAATGAAAGTATCTACACAGTTGATCCATGAAGATAATTTTATGTTGTGTATGCAACCTGCATGTTGCTGTTTACATTACATCCACTATCATTTTGAAGTGTCAGCTATCCTTCCTGGAAAATTTGGTATTGTAATATGGCTTATTGGATGTTACAGAAGTGTTACTTAATTTTAGGAATTGTTATTGTTTAAAATTATTTTCAGTATCTCACTGAGGAACATTTATGCCTGTGCTATATATCATGTAGATTATTCATTATTTCTATATGAGTTAACTTAACTCTTTCAGTTCCCTTGATCAAAACTGGTTTTTCAAATTTGACCGCATGTCATAATTTGTGCCTCTAAACACACTTAGTACTTTTCTCAGGAGTGTAGAACATTTGGCTAAAGAATGTATATCTTGCCAGGATTTCAATGTTGAAAGTTAACTAGGTATTGAATCCTGGTTATAGTGTACAATAGTCTATTGCAAAGAATGAGGTGCGTCCACCTTAGATAATTGGTGATTGGCGCATGGATGTAGTTGTGCCTTTGATAGTAGTGTAACAAATGACGACTCCAGTTGCTTTTTACATCACTTTATTTCTTTTAAAACTGAATCACAAAACTGTTCTTGGTTTTATTGTTAACACAATTTACAATTTGTCATGAGTTGCAATGCACAGCTGTTCTATTGTATCATAACCTTGACACACACTAATACTGCTCGACTGTTCACACAGAAGTGACAATTAACTGCCTAAAACTCACTCACTTGAACTCCAACTGGCTCAACACTCTCTGGCCCCTGTCCTGTATGGGCTGCTTGTTTATATATAGCCAAGTATTAGATGCAGCAACTTCTTTGAAACTCACTTCTTGTAAAAGCCATGTTTAAAGCCTCTCGAACTGTCTGGAAACAGTCTTTGTTGATGCTGCACATTACCTAGCAATGTAGTGGTGTGAGGTAACTCACCTTGAGCATCCCTTTGATGTGCAGCAGTCATCACTATAGGTAATCAAACAGAAGTCTTATGTTTAAGCAAAAAAAAAAAAAAAAAAAAAAAAAAAATAGTATAAACAGGGTTGTTTATTTTCAATTTGGGTTTAATTTAAGTGTGACACTGTGGGCAAGCTGCTAAACAGCTCGCCTATCACCAAGGGGGCCTGGGTTTGATCCCAGGGGCCCATATGTGGTATTCATGTTGGATGAAGCAGCACATAGGCGGGTTTTCTCTGGGTTCTTCGATTTCCCCCACCACTCATTCCACCAACTGCTTCTTACCATTTATCCATTATGCCTGCGTTTAATATCATCCTCTTCCTCACTCTCATACCTGGTGCTGGGCTGACTGCCTGCTTCCAGGTCTTCACTGTCTGATCCATAGGTTCATCTGACCCTAGGCACAGACTTGTAAGTGTTAGAGGGTGTCAGTTCTCCATACAGGGAGGCTAATCAGATAAACTAGTTTGATTTAAGCTAGGCTAATATCTATAATTAATAAAAAAATTAGTCAAAAAGATGTAGAACTGTAAGCATGTCTACCTTTCCAATTGCTCTACAAATGTATTGTGTGGATAACTGCTACAGCAATCCTCTTTGTTTCAAAGTCCTGTGATGTACCTGTCTACTAAATTCTTTACATTTTGCTTGGAAAATGGGTTTTGAAAGGCCATCTACTGTGATTCTATTAGCATGTCAATCAACCTTGCTACTAAATATGGATCAAAGTAGATCGAGTGCCACTCATTTGCCTAATCAAGAAGAACACTTCATTGAAGATATCCAGGTATCAGCACAAGTTAGAACTTCTAAGCTTGTGTGGTACATCTTATAGTACTGTGTGGAAGGTACTTTACAAGGAACTCCTCTATTCTTATTTTCAACATGTGCAGAGTATTTTGGTTGTCATTTATGCATCCCAGTAGAACTTATAATAAACCCCAGTGCAACAGCCCATGAAGGGCCAAGGCTTGCCACCCACACAGTGTCCCCCACCTCTGCCCACTACAGGCATCATTGATGGGGTGCAGTACTGGAGGATGGTACATGGTCAGTGTCCCGAGCCCTCCCAACCAGTTATGTGACCTCCTTGACCTGGGGCCGCTACTTCTCCATCAAGTAGCTTCTCAATTGGCTCCCCCGGTACCTAACAAGGCTGAGTGCACCCTGTGCCAGACCTCTCAGCAAGGGAAAGATCCCCATGACAGTACTGTGGATCGAAGCCATATCCTCCGTGCCAGAGGCAAGCATGCTACCAACTGTGCTACGGAGGCGGTCCCAGGAGAACTTGTGCTCAAATGTTGTCTTTTCAAACCTGTGTACAGATGAGAAAACATTTGGCAGAAACATTATCACAGATTTTCACAACCAGCACCTATGACATCTATAACACAATTCAGGTTAGACATTAAGATCAATGTGTGATTGGAATTGTAAGTTATTCTGTGGTAGACCTATATATTCTTCTAATATCTATACACACCATGACTAATGGACAGGTTGGGGAGGACCAGTTTTATGATCTGCACTTTAACCTAACTGTAATCATCTGAATTTTCATCTTTGGAGATATGTAAATTAATGTGGAAACTCCAAATGCAGCAGTACTTTATCAAGCCTGCAATACCATTTGGGAATCTTTGTAAGGATCCAACGGTCTATAATGTGACAGATCCATTGCATGTGTAGAAAGCAGAGAAAGGCAATATGAATATTTTCTATGATTCTCTGCATTTTGGACATTTTGATGACATTTCCTGTGAGTAGATGTATGTGTAATTTCCAAATGTTCTTTACAATATTTAAATGTATGCTTATGTGACTTGTTTTCTTGTGTGAATGTGTCTTTTATTTATATGTTTATTTTGGTCCTTGCTTTATTTCTGGCAGAATACAGTTATTGCATGTAAGATCTAACACACAAGCAATAGTAATGAAGGTAGTTTAATAGCATTGCTTAATTGAATATGGGCTGAATGCCTTTAAAGGTGCTTCTAGTGTATGCTTTATCTATGTTACATTTTTTTGTTTTAGTGGTTTTCTCAGTAGCATCTAAGCATTACTTTGTAAGGTAGTTGATAATGGCCTGTGTCTGCATAATTACCATGTTTGTTTCTTGAAAGAGGTTTGTCACTGTTCACCTCAGCGTAAGCCATAGATAAAAGTATTTGTACAAATAATGGAATGTTCACCAAGCTTCATTGTGACTTTGGCATCTTTTATTTGTTTCTGCTTGCCAGTCCTGTATATAAATACACTTCATCAGTAAGTGTTGAATGATACAATATTTCACATAAAATATTACCTGCAGAACTTTGTATGAATTTCACTGCAGAAGCTTTTATAAACTGTAAATGTAATTCTTTGATTTGAAATTTTGAAGCTATGTACACGTTTTCTATACAACATAACATGAGTTTTGTACTGATACACTATAACTCAAAGATTGGGTTAGTAACAGAACATATTTGGAGTCATTGGTGAGTATTTTCTGACTCTGCCATTTTGAGCCATTTGAAAACTCCAAAGAACATCACATGTGTTGCCCTAACACACTGTTACACCTGAAATAATTTAAACTGTAGGGAAATTACTCTCTCAGAGGATCCCTGCACCACCTATATTGACATTAACATCTTCATGTAGAGAAGGTTGTTTGCCAGGTACTACATTCCTTATCAGAGGACCAGTAAACAGCTCATGTGAAATGCCATTTTATGATACCAGAATTTATTGGACAATGGAGGAAACAAGGACCCTTACATGAATCTTCGATATATCATTAAGGTACTGAAACAAAAAGCAGTTCCCACTGGAATGTTTTTAAGAAGAGGGGTTTGCAAACAATGTTCTTGTAGCCCAGTGTTGCCAATATCTACTTTAAAAACTGTGATGGAGCTTTCGCCAGCCTCCTGCACTTTGAATAGCTAGTACATTCTCCAGTACCACCTGGCATAAGATTGGTTGTAGAGAGGGGGCGGTGTTATCAACTAGTAAATGGCATGGAATGCTTATTGACATCCTGGTAGAAACTTCTAGACCTGCATGAATCATTGTCCCTCCAGCCAACATATTTGGGCAGCGCTACAGCTACCATGTCAACCAATGCAGATCTGCCATCAACAAATTATATCCTAGCACTAACAGCCGACTCTGCCGACTGAGAAAGGCATCCACAGTCTCATTAACACCTGAGGTTGGCAAGCTACCAATGAACACACACAAACAGTGCTTTACTCCAGTAGTGTGACCTTGGTTGGCTTTCTTGTTCTGTGAGAACTACAGGGAATGCAACAGAGTTGCAATGTGCCTGAGACCACCTGCATAAAATTATACCTGGATTAACTTTGTGGTAAGCTGTGTATAGTGTCAATCTTGTGGGAAACTATTGGTCATGCACTTTGATCACTTTGCCCCACATCATGGAACTGGCCAGGATGTCCAGCTCTGAGGAGGGAGCTGTGAGACTGAGCTTCCACCAGCCTTCTGTGGATTTGATAGTGGGCATGTTCTCCAATGTCAGCTTCAGACCTTACTCAAGGTTCCCTGCAGGTTTGAAAGGAGGCTTTATTGCTGCAAAGGCAAGGTTGTGAGGTTCAGGCTGTGTTCTGTGCACTCAGTGAGTTCTATCTGCATGACAAGTACTGTATTTGACACATCTGTAAGCGATTGAGAAAGAAGAGGCTTTTTTGTTACATTTATACCACATCTTTAACAGCAATGGTCATATCAACCTTTGGAATATTTTGCTATGTTGGCAGTGGTATTAACTCGTGTAAAATTGGCATTTGATTTCTTTGGGTTTTATTAGATTAGCCACATACACATGTTCAAACTCTTATTTATATTTCTAGACTCTTAGGAGCATAAGGAATAACGTTGTCTAGAGACAAATTTCTGCACCCCCCTCCCCCCCATCAGCTGGAAATCCAGCTCAGGATCCCTCGCACAGCAGGCAGATGCTCTACTGACGGGACCTAAGGAGCCAGTCAAGAGGCTAGCTTGTATATCTTCAATTGAAGCACTATGTGCAAGGAAGAGCTGAATTGACTAGAGGGAAAGTGGATGAAGTCACAAATTGTCTTGCATTTTACAAGTGTAGAGAAGTAAAAATGCTGTGAAAAAGAGTTTACAAGACTACTCATTTGGCATCTGTCTCCTTGAATAGACCCTTCCCCCCCCAAGAAAAAAACAGTTGCTGCATACTGATCAGAGTTGCTGTCTGTAATTAGTCATTAGCCTGGAAGGGATAGCATTCAGAATACAAAACCACATATCTGTTAATTCACTATGAAAAATGGTAAAGTGCACACAGTGACCAAAACACTTGGACAATTTTCTAGCCAAAGGTTAGAGGCATTTTCAAGGTGGTTTGAACAAATTGAGAATTGTGTACATCATAATAGAAAATCCTTTTAAAAGTTGAAAATGTTACAACTAAATTAAAAACCTTTTGTGGCTGGTACTAAAAGCTTTTGGAGTAAGCCGCATATACCAAAAAATTCTCAAGTTTGTGTGTAGGGTATCACATTGTACAATTACATTTACAACAAGCATTTATTGTAACATTCCTATGGAATGCAGGCTGAATTAGTTTAAACTTCTATAATTCTTACTTTACCTGGAGCACTTATACCCATGGACTTGTTCCTGCGAATATGATTACAAGAATATAAATTGTTTAGAGTACTTTGCGCCATGCTGTAAATTGTTGTTGTTAGCTAATGCTGGATATCTGACAATGAAGTCATTAATCCTCTTGCTCTCCAATATTTTTCACTGATGGATGGGGCACTAGAATGCTGTAAATTGTATCATTAGTTTAAGATGGTGCATTGATAAAATTATTTATTCTTGTACTACCTTTTTAAATTAAAAATCCAAGTCTACTGCAATCCAACACAGTTCATATGTGTAGTTAAAGCTACTTCATTGTAATATATAATTTGGGGTGAGTTAATGAAGCTTGGAGAACACTCTAAAATCTTGATAGCAACAATGGAATTGAAATTGAATAAGGTCTGGGGAATGGTACTCCAAAGTGTCAAGTCATTTCCCTACTTCCTCTCCCTTAGGAACCAGCAAAGTGGAAAGCCGGTTCCACTTAGTGTACGTATATGTATGTGTGATAGTAGCTAATGCAGCTAAAGAGGAGAGGGACTACTCTGTTCACACCTTTGGGGTCCCCAGGCCTGAGTGTAGCTGGTCTTTTGTTACTTGAATGATTTTTTGTTATAATTAAATACAAGCCAAGCTTAAAATTATTGTTGCAGTTTCACAGTTAGCTCATTAAACATTTTGTTTTGTATTGTTAATTTTGAATAAGAGTATAAACAAGATAATGCTTTATGCTTTTTGTACATAGGTACATGAATTACCACATGACAAGCTGAAACATCGAGAAGTAGTTCATATAGATATTGCTAATGATCCTGTAAGTAGTGCAGATTACAAAGCAGATGAAGACCCAACCACGTTTAAGAGTCAGAAAACTGGACGTGGACCTCTCACGGGGCATTGGATGGACAAGGTATTGCAACATAGCTGCACAAATACCTCTTGAAGCAATAAAAAGTAAACATAATATTAATGTGATGCCCCTTTTAGTTACTTGATGTGAATACTTAACAATAACAGGACTGCTCTTCTATATCTGAGAAATATTTAAACCTGCACTTTGTTATGTATGCTGAGTCCTTATTGTTTTGTGTTGATGCTCTTGTCCTAGGTGAATCCAGTAATGACATGCTATAAGCTAGTAACTACAGAATTTAAGTGGTTTGGTTTACAAACACGAGTAGAGAATTTTATCCAGAAGCAAGAGCGGCGACTCTTCACTAATTTTCACAGGTAAATTGTTTAAGATATGGTAATTGTTACATGCAACAATTTTCTTTGAGCTTATTGAAGCTGTGATACAAAAATGGCACTCATTTTAAGTTACCCTGGCTACACAGTCTGCCTCTGTCATGGAGGACCTGGGTTTGATCCCAAGTACCAGCATGGGGATTTTCCCCCCACTGGGAGGTCTGGCACAGAAGGCACTCAGCCTTGTTAGGTGTTGGAGGGGCCAATTGAGCAGCTACTTGATAAAGAAGTAGCAATCCCAGATGGCAAAGCTTGCAAAACCAGCTGGGAGGGCTCGGGGGGGGAGGGGGGGGTGCTGTCTGCATCCCACCCTCCAGTTCCTACCCCACTCATGACGCCTGCAGTGGGCAGAGGTGAGATATGACGTGGCCCGTGAAAAGGGCTGTTGTGCTAGGAGTTAGAGGTTTGGCTACACATTAAGTTAAGTAATTCCTGTTTAATTTGGTTGTATACCATTACTTTCTTTAAGCTACTACAGAGCTCATTTTGAGATATTGTCTTGAAACAGAAAGGGAGTGGTCCCCATCGGATTAAAATACAAGGGTCTCTCTGAAAGTTTTGGTAATGGGCAACAGTACGTTGTGGTAAGCCAAAGCAGTTAATTCCCAACTTTAGATTGAAGTTCAGACAGCAATGTGTGCAAGCCTGGGTACCTTCAACAATGTGCAGTATTGGCCCTGCTGTGTATGGACATGTAGATGTTGCTATGCCAGACACTAGAATGGAGCTCAAGGAGAGCATTTCCCTGCTGTGATTTTCTCTGGCACGAAGGTTGGTTTAGGGGAGAGAGAACACCTTGAAAAACTGCATTGTGCATTTGGGGATTATTGCCTTTTGTAGTCCACCATTTATCGATGGTTTGCAGAGCTCAAGAGAAATGGATTCCTTTGAAAATAGACACACAGAACGGCCAGCTTCAGCTACAGCGGATGAAAATGTGATGAAAAAGAGTCCATGTTGTTGGAAGACGATTGTTGCACATATCACATTCAAGAAGCCCTGCATATTGGATCGACAGCAGTGAAGGCAATCCTTTTAGAAAAACTTCATGTTAGGATGCTGTGCATTTGTATCCCTTACTTTCGTACAAATGGTGAGAAACAGGCACATGTACAATGATGCCAGGAAATAATAGAAACATTTGATTGTGGAAGATCCATATTTAACATTGTAACCGGTGATGAAAGCTGGATGTACCAATATGATCAGAATCCAAGTGACAGTCATCAGCCTGGGTCTTCCCCAGAGAGGATCCCCAAACAAAGTGAGGAGAGGAAGAAGTGTTGGTAAGAAGATCTATTTCTTCTTCTCAGCTAGTGGCTATACTGTGGCAATTCCGCTTGAGTTGCAAAACTTACTGCACTTTTCCCACAAAATATCTGCTGTAAGTCTTCAACACACTGAACAAAACGTCCTAAGAATTTTATTGCATGGAATATTATTGAACCATGACAGAGCCTCTTCCCGAGAGGCCTACGAGAAACAGCTCAATTTCTGCAGGAGTCAAATACTTATCCCATTCTCCCTACAGTTCACATGTGGCCCCATGTGACTTTTTGCTGTCCCTAAAAATAAAAAAAATCAATGTGAGTGATCTGAATCACATGAAACTGCAGTACTTGTTTACTAAGAATGTACGTATTTGCACTCTCTCCAAAAAAGAACAGTGTTCAGCATTTGTAAAATGATTTGAAAAGACGATGTTCTATAGAATAAAATGGAGAATACTTTGATGAAATCCAATGATCGATCTACATTTTAAAAATTTGATTGTGTTCATTGTCTAAATTTTCAGTGACCCTCTTGTACTATTTTCAGTGTTATTTGGGGAAAAAAAAGCCCTTATATTTGAGGTTTGTGTCTGATCATGGTGTTATATTTTTACTTTCTCTACTATGTATGGTAAGTAGAAGTATTGCATTGCATCCAAAATTTGGTATAGAGATTTCACTGAAAATACATATTTTGAGGCCCCTTGAATTTAACAAAGATTTTAGAAAAAGGTGCGTGTGAAGAGCATAATATAAATATCAAACTTGTTATTTAAGTCCCGAATCTTCCAAAGATGCAGCACAAAGATTTTCAAGAAAATATCCCCACCTCATTGCTTGAATGGCAATAAATAACCTCGAAGTCCTCTTTATTCTGAATGACTTCGCATATTTGATAAATCTTCAGACAAAACTAAATTTCAGATACATTAATGCCCAGTTGAAATCAAATACTTTTTTTTGGTGGGGTTAATATATTCCTTGTTTTTGGTTTGCATTTTAAAATACTTAGCCTTTTTTTAAAAAAAAGGCTGAATGGGTTTGATTAAAATTTCATATATTTTCATGACAGACAATATGTTTATTGCGAATTTTCTTGGAACAGCCTCTGCATTCCTCTTTATTCAAAATTAATTTTGTTTAACTTGTAAACTGTAAGAAATAAAAGCTTACTGTATAAAAAATGTAGATCTTGTTAAGGCACACAATGTAAGACAAATACATTTTTTGACCCGTTAACCATTTCTGAGCAATTGTTCATTTTGAATTTACAAATTTGTCAGCTTGATGCATTCAAATACAACTGTTAAAAAATATAGCTTGTAAAGCAGATTTGCACTGGCTTAGACATACTTATGCTTGGTGTGGCTGACTGCAGTAACTTTCTTTCATGTATAAATGGGTCACAATATAAACAAGAAATAGAAATAGTAAAAATATATTTTTATAGTAAAATAATAAACATGTTTGTTTCAGGCAAGTTTTCTGTTGGATGGACCGCTGGCACGGTCTTACAATGGATGACATTCGAGCCATAGAGGAGAAGACAAAAGAAGAACTAGACAAGGTGATTGTTGCATGCAATCTCTTTTATTTGATAATAAAACATTTAATGTTAAGAAATTCTTTCACTGTTGCATAAAACCAAGCAGCTCAGAACTTTGAGAACAAGTTATGATGAATGCTCATTGGAACACATGCAAATGAACATTTGCTTTATTGCATACGGTACCAAGGATATGGCTATGTGTCATGGCTGTTCCACTTGTAAAATCAAATTTTAATTTTTTATACAAACATCTGCATTATCTAGGTTACTGTAAAGGAACACAAATTGAACCATTCAATAAAATTAAAATTCCTAGTAAACTGTTAATGGCTCAATTCATTTTCACTTGAGTGAGATACCAAATTATTTTGCAGAAGTGCAATTACATATATGAGATGCTAAGCAGAAGTTCCCAAAATGCCTCTCAATGGATTTACATCATACATGGACCTTATGACTATCATCTTCAAAATAATTGCCTTGTAAGTGTATGTGCCACTTTCAGCGTTTCTAACTGTTGTACCTATATAATCTGAAAGTCCTTTTTTGAGAACTTGTTTTATGCTTCCTGTGATGTTGCTTGAATTTCAACAGCCTCAAATCTTTGAACTTTCAACTTTATATTTATCTAAGAGAACAAAAAGGGTAGGCACAAGGTGTTAAATTTGACAAATAGGGTGGATGATTTGAATATTGAATTCTTCCGGGCTGGTAAGCTGTGATCTGCTGGCATTTTGATGTCCAGATGTTTCGTTCACATTGAACATCAGTGGCGTGATTTCAATATTCTTGGCAAAGGTTTAGTGACAACTGATTTGCCAAGAAGATTGAGACCATGTCACTGATGATGATCACTGCAGATGTGGACAAAACGTCTAGACGTCAAAATACTAGCAGACCATGGGTTATCAGCCCGGAAGAATCCAATAGCCATTGTTCTGACTCCGGCTGTAAAAGTGTAAGATTACTCAAGCTATCATTTTGTTTTTCTCCAGGAATTCTTGCACAGTGAAATGTTAATGCAGCTTTGCATTGTCTCATGGAGAAATCAAGTGTCCTTGCACCATGTTTCAGGAAATTTTGTCATGTGACAACATGTCACCTCCACCTCAAGATGTCATGATAGAACACCACATTCACTGTCATACAGTGTCCTTGTTTATAAACCCTTCACTGCCTGAACAGCAGTAACATTTTCGGGTATAATGCCAATTGACTTTAAAATTTGTGTGTCACTGCAGCAGTTTTCTGAAGTTTGAAAGAAAACTGTACACATATAATGCTCTCTTTTATCTGTCATTGTGAAATCTCACTGTAAACAGTATCCAACAGTGGAAAAACAAATACTAAATGTACCCATTCAGAATGAAGCTACTTGTTATACTGATTCATAAGAGATGTATGAAGTGTCATCTAGCAGCACTTTCTTGTACTACTGCTCAGTCGCTCGTCACTTAAGAATTTCAGGAACTTTTGGTTAGCACCTTGTACCAATTTAATAATAAATGAGACACTTAAGACAATCTGAAACAGTCTCTCTGAGCAGCAACAGTCTACCAGCAAAACACTGTGGGTTTGCTGTCAAATAATTACATTTTAAAATACAAATTAACCTTAACGGTAGGGCCTAGAAATTAAAAGTTCCTTCAAAATTGCGAATTGCCTTTGATATATGATATCTTGAGTATTTGAGATAACTTTGAAGATTAACCAAGATAGCCGAATCAGATGAGAAGGTTTAATGCTTGTATGGGCATGTCACCATGGTAGTTCCATAATATATGGGTTGATTTTTTTGTTAGTGGCAACAATGCCATGAAACAGAGCCAGGCAATAAAATGCATACCAGAGGTAGGTTAAATGCCATCCTCCCTCAGAGCAAATGAACTCGTTCCCTCACCCTCTATGCTCTTGTGCAGTGACAATAGCAACAATGCAGTTCTGGACAATCACTTGCGGAGTACAGCTGCAATGATTTCAAAGCATAATCAGAGGAGCTGGTTGAAAGTAAGGCAGCATTATGAAGGATTGCAAGAGGCTTGTGATGAAAGTGTACCTTACCATACAGTAGCAAGGTGGGTCAAAGCCTTCAACAAAGGACATCAAAATGTGACAGACATGCCTCGGCTGGTCATCTTACAGAAAACGAAGATGATGTGCAGAACATGACTGATAGATTGGAACACCAAAATTTGTGAATTGGCCAATGGTGGACTTGGCACCTTTGACTGTGTGTAAAATCCTGAAGAAGCAGCTGAGAATGCGGAAAATCGCCTCAAGAAAGGTTCCATATGATTTAACCAAAAATAAGAAATGGTTGCGATATGATGCAGCTTGTACACATCTGGAGCGTTATGAACAAGGTGACACCTTCTTGTGGCAGTTTATTACTATTGATGAGACCTGAGCCAGAGCTTATGAAACACAGCTGAAGCACCAATTAAACAAGATGCATCATCACGGGTCACCCCAAAAAGTAGCAGTTTGATAGACTGCAACTAATGTGAAAGTTACGCTGAACATTGCCTATGACTGGTATGGTATTATCACAAAGCATGCCACAAAGATGTAGTTACTGTGGAGTACTGCTGCACCTTTTTGCAAAATAATCTGTAAGCAGCTCTAAGAAGAAAATGACACTTCCTGAATAACCTATCCATCATTCTGCATGACAGCACAAGGGCACATGCAGCAGGAGCTGTTACTGATTTGTTCAGTGCTTTACCACTCCCCTCATTCTCCAGGTAGTTGCCCCTGCAACTACAATATCATTCCTAAAGTGGAACAACATCCAGGGATTAGGCAGTGC
This sequence comes from Tenodera sinensis, assembly GCA_030765045.1. Classification (NCBI taxonomy): domain Eukaryota; kingdom Metazoa; phylum Arthropoda; class Insecta; order Mantodea; family Mantidae; genus Tenodera; species Tenodera sinensis. Next base: position 24,549,240 of record CM060970.1, on the reverse strand, counting down.
CAATGCATCCAAGAGTTTCTACATAACTTGGAATGCATGATACACAGTGGTGGTGATTATTTCGAAGTCCTGTAACACTTACATTTTTGTATGTATGCTCTGTATTTAAATAAAAAATAATTGCCACCATTAAAAAGTCAACCAATGTAGGAGTATCAACACAGAAGCTGAAGATCTTTGTTTCAAGTCTGATTTTACTTACAAAATTACGGAACACAATAGAAGCAAAAGTCTATTAAGACGTATTTAGTCTTTTCTTAATGCTGTATGCTAAATAGCTATGATAAGGCATGTGCATTTCAAGGACTGCTGGAGTGTTATTAAATTAAGTAATTTGCAGAATGTAACATAGAAATGTTACAGAGAATAGCAGCTGAAGTTGCACTGATATGTGGCCAGAAAACAAAGATTTTCTTTGAAATTGCCGTAACATTTTAGTTAGTTTCGTGGTACAGTGTTTGAGTTTGTATTTTGCTGCGTTTTTGGTCGCATTAATATTTCATATGTAGCCAGTGTATCTCAAAATTGATTTTACAAAGTTAGCAAAATAATTAACTGCTGAAAAATAAACATAGCCAACAATATTCCAGTATTTGTTTAGCTCTGCTCTTTCAGAATCTAGGAGACTATGCCAATAAGGAGATATTTTTAATTAGAAAATAGCTGCATTAAAAGTTAAATTTACTACTCTCTGGACCATTAAGAAAGTAAGCACATTTGACATATAAAAGTTCTTTTATCTATTAGGAAGAGCCAAGTATCCCAATTTAAAATACATTTGACAGCCAAGAAGGTTGCAGAATGACATTTATCATGTCTTTATCAACCAAATATCTACCTATGAGTATATACCAATTTAAAATAAAAAAATAGGCCTTCCACATTAGGTTGTTTCCCTTGTAAGTGTTTCAACAAGGATAAAAATCACAGGAGGCCGTGTATGACTGTTTGATGGTTGAACATTTTGTTTAATCCTCAGAATTTAAGAGTTTTACAGTGTGTATCATCTGTTCTTGTGCTACGAGTGGAAATAGAAGATTTGTTGAAGGATTTCTTCGTATCCAATCCGGCTTTGACTCGGACCGCTCGGATTTTAACAAAAATCTGCAGCAAACTAAGGTAACCTAAAAATGTCTTCTCCATTGACTAACCCAACTCAAAGTTATTCCTTAATGGCAAAGAGTGGACCGACTAAAGATCAGGCAATTGTAATTGAAGCATATGATGGTATCCCTCTTAAAGAATATATTTATGCTATTGGCAAACTCACTGATCCTTCTCAAATTCGATTTGTATCCAGAATCTCAAATAACAGAATTTGCATTTACTTAGCGAGTAAACAACTGGCTGAAACTCTATGTAACCAACATCCTAGAATTAAAGTTAACAACGTTACATTAACGTTGCGGCCACTCCTAACCAAACAACGTAGAATCATACTGTCAAACGTATGCCCAGTTATACCCAACTCTGTTCTTGAACATCCTTTAAGTAACTTTGGAATCAACACCACCTCTGCAATAATGCATATTCGAGCAGGATTTAACCTCCCAGGTTACTCTCACATATTGAGCTTCCGACGTCAACTCTATGTTCAACCTGAGGATTTCGAAAAACTTCCAGATAGTTTTGAGGTGCATCATGAGGGTACTGCATACTGGATATATGTATCTTCAGATACTCCAACGTGCTTTGTGTGCAAGATGGAGGGTCATTTGGCTAAACAATGCACTCAACAAATTACCGAACTGCCAATACCTACCACTACCGACTCTAACACTGTAGACTTTCCCCCTCTCTCACCGAGAATGGTGCCACCTGATGAGCCCCCCTTGCCTAAAGAAGGGGCCAATGTTAAAACCAGTCTAACAGAGCCACATATTCCGACTCCAATATTGGACCATACTGTTCCTGCTGCTTCCTCTAGCACAGCATTGCAATGTGTGAACATTCCTCCGAAACAAACAAACGACCAGCCTCTGGCACCTCACGCTTGTACAAAACGTCCACTTTCCACTACCAGTAGTGCTGATATAGAATCGTCTGAGGGGCCTGTCAGCTATCACTCTCACCTGTCTCCAAAAACTGAATCATCTGTAGATGATATTGTCCAAAAGCACAAATCTACCCCGCTAGCCAAAAAACCAAAACCTTCAGATGCTGTGCTATCTGTCACTAAATCACTTTTGCCCATCAAACCGATGTTGGATGCTGCGCCAAGTGAATTTATTTTCACCTTTACTCAACTTTGCAGCTTCTATGAGAACGCATACGGGTCAAGTGACTTCACCAAAGTAGCCCTAACCTATACTACTGATTTCCAAGGAATAGTGGAAATGCTTCGCAAGATATATCCCCATCTTACAAGCAATAGCATTAAAAATCGCACAACCAGACTGCAAAAGAAACTAATGGCATTAATAGAGAGCAGTACTGATGTACCAAAATCATCCCCTATGGATGCTGATGAGGCTGAAGGGTCTTTCTCTTCATAATGAAGTGCGAACTTACCCTACTACAATGGAATATCAATAGTTATCACTCACATCTTGAATACCTACAGCTGCTTTTGCATTCCCACAATCCTCTTATTCTTTGTTTACAAGAGACCAACTTCAATGAAAATTATATAGCTCCTCTTAAACAATATTCTGGATATCATCGTAACCGCACAGGAGCTTGGAGAGCAAGTGGCGGTGTTGCGACTTATATTAAAGATATTTTACCACATAAAGAAATACCTCTTAATACTTCATTGGAGGCTGTAGCTGTGTCTGTTTTTTCAACAACAGAGATCTGTATTTGCAACCTTTACCTACCAAACAGTATCACTGTTGATCTATCTACGCTTTATGCACTGATTGCTCAACTGCCTAAACCATTTGTACTACATGGTGACTTTAACAGTCACAATCCTGTATGGGGCAGTAAAAAACTTGATCAACGTGGGAAAATGTTTGAAACTTTATTACATACTTCGGATTTAACACTCCTTAATCTTCCAATGCCAACCCATTATGATATCTACCATAACAGTTACAGCTGCATTGATCTCACCATGTGTTCTTCCAGCATAGCACACCTATTTCAGTGGTCTGTCTATTCCACCCCTCAAGGTAGCGATCACTTTCCGATCACCATCTCCGCTCACCATTTTACACCTACTTCTGAATTACGGTTTCCCACTTGGAATCTTAATAAAGCAGATTGGAATCTTTATAAAGATTTACTTTTAAAAGCCTTGCAACAGCTTCCAATTCCTGACTTGTTTCCACAAATGGATATCGATGAAATTGTTTTAAAATTTTCTACCGCTCTAGTTGGGACGGCAAAACATTCTATACCTACAACAAGAACTGGCAACTACAACAGAACTGTTCCATGGTGGAATGAAAAATGCCAAGAAGCTATTAAATTAAAACATAGGGCATACTATAAATACAAACGAAACCCTACCTTAGTCACTAAATCTGAGTTCCAGCAACTTCGAGCTGCTGCACGACGTGAAATTAAGCGAAGTAAAAGGGAATCTTGGTTGACCTACGTCTCATCCCTTACCAACAAAACTTCTCAGACTGAACTGTGGCATAAACTCCAAGCTATATGTGGTACACGTCGGAAACCTTCGATCAATCATCTTCGAAGAACACCCTCTGGCGAAGCCATCACTGAACCACAGATTATTGCAGATACTCTTGCATCTACCTTTTCTTCTGTATCCAGTGAATCCAAGGATAACCAGGCAGATTTTCTAACCCCTTGCCCCTTACAAACAACTCTTTCCTCGGCTTGCATAGATTTCAGTCAGCCCTTCAACGAAGACCTTACAATGGATGAAATGCTTGCTGAATTACATCACTGTAAGAGCAAAAGCGCTGGACCTGACAACATTCCTTATGCGCTTCTTAAAGAACTGCCGCACAGGGGGTTACAGTATTTATTGAAGGTATTCAATTACATCTGGAAAGCACAACGCTTTCCCCGTCAGTGGCGATCGTCTATTGTGATTCCTATACCTAAGCCAAACAAGGATCATTCGAATCCTAACAACTATCGCCCTATTTCACTGACATGCACCATGTGTAAACTGCTAGAGAAGATCATTAACAGAAGATTGTGATGGTTTTTGGAACACAACAAATTCTTCAACGATTTACAAAGTGGCTTCCGCCAATACAGATCTACGCTAGATACCTTGTTGATACTGGAGTCTGAAATTTGCAATGCTTTTGCCAGCCATCAGCACATGCTTACTGTGTGTCTCGACATTTCTAAAGCCTATGATACGGTGAAACGTCCTCACATCATTCTAGAACTCCTTAAGGCCAACGTCAAAGGAAATATGCTTGCATTTATTATTAACTTCCTTCAAGATCGAAGGATGTGTGTGAGAACCAATGGTGTCTTGTCACAAAGTGTTGTCCTTGATAAAGGTATACCGCAGGGCTCGGTATTGAGTGTAACACTTTTTTTAGTGGCTGTTAACTCAGTATTTTCATGTATTCAACCTCCAGTAAAGGCTGTACTGTTTGCTGATGACCTGACAATATATTGTAAAGGAAAGAATATTACTACTACACAAGAGCTACTACAATCAACACTCAACAATTTTAAAAATTGGAGCCACAACACTGGCCTTATTTTTTCTTCCCAAAAAAGTCAAGCTATTCTTTTCTCCAGATTGAAAACTCCTAGCCCAAACCCTATACTACACATTACCAACTGCCAACTCCCAGTGGTAAATACCGTCCGTATTCTGGGCATGCACTTTGATCATAAGTTGACTTGGATACACCATCTTAAGCTTCTTAAAGCTGATTGTGTTAGGCGGCTTAATCTTTTAAAAGTCATATCTGCCAAAGGGTGGGGAGCCGATCTCAGTGTTCTACTTCGCACTTACAGAATCACTATCCTCTCCAAGTTGGATTATGGTTCTATTGTTTATAACTCCGCCAAACTATCAAGTCTTAAAATGCTGGACACTGTTCAAACCACAGCTCTAAGAATTGCACTTGGGGCATTCCATACTAGTCCTACAGAGAGTCTAAAAATTGCAGCAGATGAACCACCACTTTCTTTCCGACGTAAAATGTTAAGTCTTACTTATTTTACCAAGACCTTAACCAGACCTAATTCTGGTGCAGTTGCTCATATATCACTCCAAGATAATACTCAACCCAAAGGGTTCCCTATCCAACCCTTCTCCCAAAGAATTGTTACATACCTTGAAGAGTTTAATCTGACTATTCCTTCTTTCATTTCCCGTACCTTCAACATAAATGATATACCATGGAGAATAAAATTACCTGTCATCAACACCACTTTGACAAAATATGTGAAGGCTCATACCCAAAAATCTTGTTTTACCATGCTGTTCAAAGAATTGTGTGACACGTATGCCAATTTTGAGCCAATTTATACCGATGGTTCCCGGTGTGACAACAATAATGGCTGTGCGGTGGTTGCTCCTAACCAAACCATGATGTATAGTCTACCAAACACTCTCACCATTTTCTCTAATGAACTGTTTGCTATACGTTTCGCCATGGACTATATATCAAAGAATGGAGACTTCAAATCATTCATTATATACACAGATTCCCTTAGTGCATTAATGGCTATACAACAACGATCTCCTTGCCACACCTTGGTAAGGGAGATACGTGAATTATACAGTGAGCTTATTTCATCAGGTAAACAACTAATCTTGGCATGGATACCATCTCACTGTAACATACCAGGAAATGATCTTGCTGACACTGCCGCAAAAGAAGCTACCAAGCATCCTCCAAGCTTACCAGATCTTAAGCTACCTCATGAGGACTATTTACGGCATCTTAAAAGAACTATCCTACACCGATGGAAGACAGATTGGACAACTACATCCAACAGCAAACTGCATGATATCTGTCCAATACCTAACCTCTCCACAACAATTACAACACTAACCCGGCGAGACCAGGTGCTAATAACCCGATTATGCATTGGCCACACTGCGCTTACTCACTCCTACATTCTGTCCCGTGAACTTCCTCCTAAATGTACTCTGTGTGATTCTACTCTTACCGTTCAGCATCTGCTCACCGTTTGCCCAAGATACACTCACCAGCGACTTCAGTATGGAATTCCTGAGAACCTTCAGCTAGCTTTGGGTGATCAACAGTATCATAAGAAAATAATCAAGTTCATCAAAGCATGCAAACTTAATATTTAAACTCATTGTAAACTTCATGATATGTTTCCTCCTTTTTTTTTTCCTCAATGTTTAGTCGCGATATGACTTTTATGTTCAAGCGACTTCAAATAATAAATAAATTAAAAAAAAAAAAAAAAAAGGATAAAAATGACAAATTGTCACTTAAGCACAAGGGGTGAGTGAAAAGTAATGTATTCATAACTCTATAACACATAGTAGCCCTGGTATCCAACCAGTGGTGGAATGTTAGTGTCCCTATTACCTCCACATTTGGCAGAGTCACCATTATGAATGTTAGTTATTACAAGTTTAGAATGGAACCTTGTTGTAGATCAGTTATTGCGATTTAAACATGTCATTGAATTCCTAACAGCAGTAAGAGGTACTCCAATATTAATCTAAGAATGTAAACTATTTATGCTGACTGAATTGATGCGAGTGCAGTGTATTGTTAGGCCACTAGATGTAAAAGTACTAGACTGGAACAAGCTTAGAGTTTGATGTCTTGTGATACAGTGAGCTTCCCAGCTAAAATTGATACAAATCTTTTGTTTTGCAAACTGATACCAATAGGTCAGCTATATCTGCAATGTTCAAGTGCATGGAGAAATTTAGAAAAGAAATAGGTCAAAATTCTGCATACGAACCTCATAAAAATGGGTTAAATGATGTTGAAATGTGATAAAATTCACTGGAGTGTATTCACCATCGTCAAAAACGCTTGCTAATATCGCATCGAAGCAACACTTTTGTCAGTTTTTATTAGGTTTGCTATAAGAATGCTTATGTAACAGCTCAGGGTGGTACTAACCTCCGTGTTGTTTCCTCATTGATCAAATTCAGATGAAAATGGGTACATAAAGTTGACATTTTAGAATTCATAATCATTTTTTTGTTGGTTTTCTAATGTATTTTTACCATACTTATGTTGATATTTTTGGATTTCCATGAGACATAGATGTCTGCGGCTACTTCTCTGGCTGTTTTGTATGAGTATCCTTTAGTTTACTATGTTCATCCTAAACATGGTTGCAGACATTAATATAGTTTCTCTATGGATTAGCTAATTGTCATTTGTTTTAAGCTCCTTACAGTAGGATTAATCTTCATCTAGCCATAATAGGCTAAAGGCTAAAATTGGAACATTTCCATACTTGTGACTGTACAGAAAGGTAGTAATTACAACAAAATGTTCTCAATTCCAAATTTACAGTAGATAAAATAGTAATTGTACACTCATAACCCCCCCCCCCCTCCTCCCCAAAAGAAAAAGCTAAAAGATGTAAAAATATAGAAAGAGAGCCTGAAAAATGAATAAAAATGCCCTAAGTCAAAGATTTACACTGCTATTAAATATATGTTAATGTAAATTAAAAAATAAGGCTCAGGCTAGATTGTATAAAAACAGTTGATCTTGGAGGAAAAGCAAAGGTCTCAAGGTGGACACAGGAATGTTTGTTGTGTAGACAATAAAACTAAACCCTGGCACGACAGCCCATGAAGGACCAAGACCTACTGTCCAGCCGCTGCGTCCCCTACCTCTGCCCACTACAGGCGTCATTGGTGAGGTGCAGTACTGGAGGGTGGGACATGGTAAGTGCCCTGAGCCCTCCCGGCCAGTTATGCGGTCTTCTCGACCTGGGGCTGCTACATCTCTATCAAGTAGCTCAATTGATCCCCCTGGGACATAACGAGGCTGAATGCACCCTGTGCCAGACCTCCCAGAGGGGATAAAATATCCATGTTGGTACTGGGGATCGAACCCAGGTCCTCTGTGCCAGAGGCAAGCACACTACCAACTGCGCTACAGAGGTGGTCTGTGTAGAAATCATCTAAGATGATTTCTCCTTGAACTTGGTCATTTCTAAGATCAAGCGATCTGATCTAACAAGGGAACTGTACTTGAGTGCATGTCAAAAGCTAACCTGAAACTTTGCATAGAGGCGGAAAATCAAAACAATTAGGCACACACAAAATGTAAGCCACTTACATGAACTTGAGTACTTGAAAACCTAACTAGAATATATTTAAAAACAATGTTGGGCACTTGCTGCTAATATTGAGAAGCCCTGTACATGGAACATGGGGAGCACTGAGATCTGTATCTGGCGTATAAGATAGCTTGGATGGCATGGCATTGGCCACCTCACCACGACAGCTGACAAAGCCTACTCACTATTTGAAAGGGGCAATATTAACATTTTAATTTCATGCACTTCCAGTTAATTTAAGTGGCTAAAGAAATTTAAAAATCTTATTTAAATTGGTTTCATTATGAGAGCAGTGCTGTGGCAAGTGATTAGACCACTAGCCTCTCACCAAGATGGCTCAGGTTCGTTCCCAAGGGACAGCATGTGGGATTTGTGGTGGACAAACTGGCATCTGGACAGGTTTTCCCCAGGTTTTCTGCTTTTCCCTGGCATTCATTCCATCACATGCTCCATAATCATCTTTCCATTCAGTTTCATTGCACTAATATTTCATATCATCCACTTATTCACTCTCATATCAGGGTTCATCTGATCACCCATCCTGGATATTCTCTCTGATCTATAATTCCTGTGCACCTTGGCAGGCTTTGACCCCAGGCACCCACTTTGTTGGTCCTGTGGGGTGTAGTCATCCATAAGGGGGGAAAAGTGCAAGAAGGTTTTGCTCTTGTTAAGTTCTTCCTGAATTGATTTTAAGTAGGTAGTTAATGTTTTATGTGTATCTGTTGTGTTTGTCTACTAGTGTGCAAAGTTTGAAGTTCACTTTCAATATGCATTCATTTATGGTTCCCTTGGGAATAAGATACAAGAAAAGTAATGTAGGCAGATAAAATACAATCTTGAAACTGTGGCCAAAAGATTTGTGCCAGTTTAATTTCAAACATAACCTACCGATACCTTGTGACATTTTGTTTTTCACAGCTACTGTTCTATAGTCTAAAAAGAGTATTATGTGACCTGCAAACTTACCAATGTGTAAAGTTTGCCTGTAAAATGTATGGGAGCAGAGGCCTTTTTACTACGAGATGCATCCTAAAAGTAAGTCCTGATTGTGGAGATGGCACCACCAGTCAGATAGGAATGTGCGTGTGCAGGAGAAGAGAGGAAGTATATGGTAACATTGTAGTAAAGTTTCAGTTTTGTGGCGGTAGTGGTTACTGCTCTGTGCTAGGAGAAAATACCTACTCCGATGTTGTCTCTCGTCAAATGTGAGGTTCTTGCAGTCATCTGATTTTTGCATGCTCAAAAGCGATCTCCAGCAGAGATCCATAGTCAAAATTGTATCACCTGTATGGACAGGACATGTGTGACAGTATGGTAAGACAATGGTGCAGGCAGTTCACGGAAGGAAGAACCAATATTCATGACGAAGACTGTAATGGCCGATCGTCCCCGGTGATGCCAGAAGTTTTGGAAAGTGTGCGGCAAGCAGTTGTGCAGAACTGGCATTTCACAAATTCAGAACTCTCTTGTCAGCTTTCCCAGATGTCTTGCTTGCTTTTGCACGAAATTGTCTCCTGTTGGCTTGGTTTTCACAAAGTGTCTGCAAGATGGGTGCCTAGACAACTGACAAATGAACACAAAACTAAACGTCTGGCCGCAATATTGACATTCCTTCAGTGATATGCAGTGGAAGGTGGCCAATTTCTTGACAATATTGTCACTGGGGATGAAACATTGGTGGCACATGCCACACCAGAGATAAAACAACAATCAATGCATTTGCGGCATAGTGGTTCACCTGTAAAGACCAAATTCAAGCACACAATCTCTGTAAAAAAAATCATGTGCACTGTCTTCTGGGATGTGCCTTAGAAATTAACAAAAAAACAACAAACTTTCATGTATACCATGAATATGAATATAAATTTATTGAATACCAAAGCATACACATTTTGGGTTCGCCATGAACTTGGACCCTAGCCCCTCTGTCATTGGGCAGCCCTCTGCAATTCTCTACATATAATTTTTGACGTGTGCTGTCTATTCTTTGACTACAGTTAACTAATCTTGTTCAAATCTGTCTTTGTAACTTTCGTCTTTTTGATTCACTTATTTTTACCACATTCTCTTATACTTTCTTTTTCCTAAGATCATTAGTATTTCTGATTACCCATTCCATTCTAAAATTTATTTTTCCCCTCATTTTTCTTATGTTTCCTGATCATTTGTTAATAACTTTTGCTTTTTTTAAAATGCCTACTTGACAGTAACCTTAAACTTTTATTTCCATCCCTCCCACCACCCCTGAACACACTTCACTTGATCACTTGTTCTTCCTTGTCACACAGCGTGGAGCACCATTTTCCTCCCTTTTCTTTTGGCTTCCTATATATTAACACATGTTCATTATCTGATATCCGCCCTTTTGAGTTCATATACCAATTAAAAGGAATGAAAGCTCGGTATGAGTTGAGAAATTGTAACTAGTAATGAATGTGCACTTTTAAATGTTAGCTCTTTCAAATTTGATGTTGGCTAACCCACATTAGTTGGCTGAATTGGAATTAGGTTAAAAACAATCACTGGTCAGTTAGAAACAAATGAAATTGCAGTGCATAAAATCAATTTTCCAGTTTATCAATATGATCATTGGTATGCGTTCCTGTTCTCATTACTGGGCTATTGTGAATCAGCCTTCACAGCCAGGTCCTTGCTAGTGTGCAAATTGTAATTGTAAGCACCAAACCCTACTTCCCACTTTTAATTCAGCTGTGTCACTGATTAGCAATTAGATTTAAGATTACTTTTAAGCTCTACATAGATGCAATGTGTTGTGGGTTTTTTTTTTTTTTTTTTTTTTTTTTTTTTTTTTTTTTTTTTTTTTTTTTTTTTTTTTTTTTTTTTTTTTTTTTTTTTTGCTGTCTATTGATACACCTTAACAAAAACAGGTAATGACAACTTGTTTATAATGTGTTGCAGCAACGCAATGTAGGTGAAGTACGAGGCATGAAAGCAGAATCAGATTGAAGAGGAGAATAAACACTGTCCCCATATTGCACGTGCATCACTCCATTCATCTTACATCCTCGTCCTAGGATGGTAGTGCTGACGGGAATAATTTGTATACCTACATTGCATTATTTCTCTTTCTATATGTTTGCCTGTTTAACTTGAAGTTCAAGGTCATTACTTTGTGCTCATTCATGCTGATATACTGCACGAGTGAAATCTGTAATTTGATTTCTTTTCTTCATTCTTCCCCCCAAAGCATCTGCCAGGAATACATGTGAGGCATGTTCATTGGGAGAAATATATTTTTATTTTCATATTAAAAGTTATGTTTGCACTTTTCTAGGTTTTTATGTGGACTGTGTAAGTTTAATAATTTTTGCTCTCTTTTAAAGGCAGAAATAGACAATGGCAATAAATGTAAACCTGTTTGTAGTGACAGAATGCCAAGCCATACATAGTGCAATGCTAGTACATGGCTCATGTATAAATATGAGTAGTAGTAGTGTATTAAGGAAAATAATTAGGAAAAACACATTTGAACTTAGGTACACATAATTTGGATATGTGATTTATTTTTAATGTAATTATATTTGTATAAGGAACTAGACCTAGATTAAGATGTTGAATTTTGGTAAGGAGCAATAACAAGATTTTGCTCTTGGTCTGAAAGATTGGTCAGAGAAAGCAGTTGTATCACTTAGGCAAATGTGCATTTTAGAATTTCTTGTAGATTTTAAAAATGTATGTATGTGTGTTGTATGTGAGGGCATGCATGTGTATATAAATAAATATCTGTGCCTGTAATCCTGTTCTGCAGACTGTCGTCAAGCCTGCTTTTCAGAAACCACTGCCAGATCTTAATGAGTTTATCTTCCAAATAAGTACTAGGGCACATTGAACTTGGCAAAAATTGTATTTGTACAGCATTGTTACAAAGAAAATGAAACATTTCATTCTTTTTATCTAAGAAGAAAAGTAATCAACGAAAATATAATATATTGAAATTTTAATTTGTTAATGTTATCAAATGAGTGTATGTATTTTACGGTGAGAGATGTGCCCTATTTCGTGTTTAAATTTTGTTATGCACTGCTTTATTGTTTTGATATCTGCAAATGTAAAATAAATTCTACAGTGGCTTATGCGGTGTGCATGTAGTAAGTTGTATGTGTTTATTTACTTTACAAGTTTTTGCTAATAGTATATACAGTTGCAGCTATTGTGAATGTGATTGTTACTATTTTCTTCATAGGGCTCTTTAGAGGGTTTAGTGGGGTTGTTGAAATTGTTTGTGTACCATAAGCAGAATACACACCACCACAGAGTTCAAAAGCTGTGACACTGCATGCTAAGTGAAATATTTGTTGCTGTTGTCTGTTTCTGCCTTTTAAACAATATTTTGCATTTTATTGTTACATTTCACTAGCTTTTAACAGGTTAAAAGCATATCTTCCACAGAAATAATTACACAGTGCATCTAGTTTCCTTTTTAGGGGATTGAAAATGGAAAGTTTACTTCTGGAAGTACGTAACTCATATTATTTGATAGTCTGTTGATAAGTTGCAGTATTATTATAATAAAAGAATGAAATGAAGTCATTGAAAATAAGAATATTTTACTCTTCCTAATTGTGGTATCAAAACCAAAGCTACATTTAGAGCCATGTATATATAAGAATTAGTCACCTCCTGAATAATAAATGTTGATATTTGGTGTAAATCACTTTTTCCCGAGTTCTGTGCAGTCGCATGCATTTTAAGTGCAAAATATTAAAAAAAAATGCCCTGTAGCTTTCAGAAAGTTTTGGCAGTTGGTGACATTTTTTAAATTCCAGTGATTATTCAAAGCTAACAAAAACTGAAGAATGCATTGTGTAGATTAAGTTAGAATTAGTTATAAAGAAACTTGTTTACTAAATGTTGAACAGTTTCATGAAATAACTTTGAACAATATTTTGATCTAAATGTTAGTGCATATATATTGATGCTCTTGAAATGATCCCATTTTTTCCTTCTCTTCAATTCCGGTAGCTGTCCAGTCTCTGAACGTGCATTGGTTCTACTCAGTAGAAAAGGCCTAGATGAATGAGAAGCTTTGCAAAGTGCAAAACAATGAAACGAAGCCATTCCAAAATATATATATATATATATATATATATATATATATATATATATATATATATATATATATATTAATTTTAACCCTCATTTGCTTTAATCATAATGAGGAGTTGCAGTGAATATTATTCTTCCAGTAAAATATATGCCCAGTTTTATTTTGGCATAAAGGAAGCAGTGTCCATTTGTCTTCTGTTTCTTGCAGCATTTACATGGAATATATAAACATAAGTAAGTCATCCCATAACCAAAAGGGAGTGGCTATATTTTAACACAATTTGTGTTTTAAGTTTTTTCAAGAAAAAGGAAGTAAAATAAAACAGTTTAAAAGCTTTATATACCTTTCAACTGTACTGTTTGCCATAATTTATTGTTAATATAGTGAAAAGTTTGAATTTATCATGAACGATCAAGAAATCTGTTGTGTATATTTTGTGTTATACATGTATATAAACACTAATGCATAAATGTAATATATTTTTTTTTTTTTGGAATCATCTTGGGCAACACTTAATAGTGTGTTACATGCAGAGAAAACAGAATGATTGACAATAGAATTATACTAAGAAATAACTTAATAAAAATGGGAATTTTTCGTAACTGTAATGAAAAAATAAAGATATAAAGAAAATAGATCATGTAAGATCTAATTGCATAAAATGTGAATGCAAACTGAATTACTCTATTTAGGTTTTGAAGAAGGAAAACAACCAGCATAGCAGTGAAGTTAGTGATTGCATCTTAATGTTGGATAATAAATTAACTCTCAATGAACATGAAAATTTAACCAAAAAAATGAAAAATATAAAAGAAAAACCAAAAAAACTGTACATGAAGTTGATGTAGTATTATACCACTCAGTGTTAAATTGGTTGTACTTCTTTGCACATGTATATATATTAGATTTGAATTAGCAGCGTGTGACACACAACAAAACAAAATGTCCCTTGATGGTTGGTACTTGTTTGGAGTGTAACACAGATTGAGTATTATTGCAATGTATAAAGAAGAATGACATAACTAAAAAAATATGACAAAAGTTTCTGTGCTAGTAAAATTGGAAATGACATTCTGTTTGTTATTTGTTGGTTTTTTGGTTTGTTTATCCACCTCAGTGCCGCAACTGTCCTTTTCATCTCTTCTTGGCTTTCCTGAGGCCAATTACACGAATATGGAGTCTTATATTTTATGAGTGAGTTTACTTGTAAATAACATAGAGTTGTTGTTAGAACAAATGACCATATTACAGGAAATTACTTGCTCTGCAGTTTACTATTTCTAACCTGTTCTGTTCTTTCTCTGCGTAATAATCAGTTTATGTAAAGTCTGTGCTGTACAGATGTTCATTATGAGACCACATTGTACCATGCCTTCAATTTGGACAGGCCTGCTCTTAGCGGTATCGTGACGGTGGGGCACATGGTGCCTGTCCACCACTCCACTCCCCGTGAGGCTGGCAGTAGAACATGGAAGGCTAACTTGGCAGCATTCATTGTTACATTTAAAGTGCATTTACATTGCTTACCTTTTTAAAAGAGTATGTTGCAAATGCTCTCCTTGTGCTGCAAGACAGGCATTACACATCTTCATAGGTTTTCATTCATACATTTTAACTCTTCTTGCAAGATGTCAATCCCATTCCTATGTTACTTGAAATTCATCTAAAGTGCAGGGACTTGTTTTATACACCCTGTCTTTTAAAGTGCTCAACAAGTAATAATCACAGGGTATTAAACCTGGTTAAAAAACACCATGTGTTTGTTCATCATCAGTCAATTGAGTGAAAAATTGTTCCAAAATTAGGGCTTTGTATCATTCTGCATTAGTGGTTTGGTAAAAGAAAATAGGGCCAATGATTCTCGTCACACTCACAGCACACCATACCATATGCGACGTTAGAATCATGTAGCGCATTTTCGGGTATGAGTCTATCAGTTGCCCAGTAGCGATAATTTTGCATATTAATGTGTCCATTGATATGAAACCATGCCTGGTCACTGAATAACATTACATGCAGGTTTATGATACCAACATGCACAGACTTGAGAAACGAGCCTGGGGATCCCTGTCCTTTAAGGCTTGCGCTTCTGTTTTGCATTATTGCAATTTTAGCATTTTTGTGGCCTTGTGGGCTGATCCATAGGACCTCGCACATGTTACACGTGGTGCAGTGTAGCTCTACTGCAGGCTGCAAGGGAAAAGGAGCGTTGGCCAAGGGTGATGTGTGGGCTGTTTCCACAGTGCTATGAGGAGTGGGCCAGTTCAAATTCATGGAGTTGTATAATGTGTTAGTACTACTATAATGCTGAAAAGTAGTATACTTTAGCACAGAATTTTCATATTATTCCTTTGTAACAACAAACTCTTAGTGAGATGACAATTTATAGACAAAATTCCCTGCTGTTTGTGTGTCCATAATCTTGTGAATGAACTTAAAAATATCAGCATTTTAGCCTCTCTTATGTTTATTTAACTAGGAGAAAGAAGCTATTCATTTTATCTCAGCCTTTTATCCTATTAATAATTCTCTCATTTTACTAAGAGAAGGCAGCCAGCATGTTAGCCTATCTCAGCCTATTAGCCTATTCTTCATAATTCTCTCATTTTACTAAGAGAAAAATAGTAAAGTAGGAGAACTATGAAGGATAAGCTAATAGGCTGAGATAGACTAACATGCTGACTGCTTTCTCTTAGTGAAATGCAGACAATTATGAATGATAGGTTAATAGGCTGAGATAGGCTAAACATGCTGACTGCTTTCTCTTAGTAAAATAAGAGAATTATGAAGGATAGAGTAATAGGCTAACATGCTGGCTGGTTTCTCTTGGTGAATTGAGAGAATAATTGAGGATAAGACCAATAGCCTGAGATAGGCTAACATGGCTGCTTTCTCATAGTGAAATGAGAGAATTATGAAGGATAGGCTAACATGCTGGTTGCATAAAGCAGCCTATGCCAGCCTATCCTTCTTAAGGCTCTTATTTCACTAAGACAAAGGAGCCATGTTAGCCTATCTCAGCCTATTCTTCATAATTCTCTCATATATCTGATGTGTAGGCTACAGATGTATAGGCTACAGATGTATAGGCTACACTTGTATAGGCTACACTTGTATAGGCTACTGTTGTATAGGCTACTGTTGTATAGGCTACTGATGTATAGGCTACAGATGTATAGGCTACACTTGTATAGGCTACAGATGTATAGGCTACTGTTGTATAGGCTACAGATGTATAGGCTACACTTGTATAGGCTACACATGTATAGGCTACTGATGTACAGGCTACAGATGTATAGGCTACTGTTGTATAGGCTACTGTTGTATAGGCTACTGATGTATAGGCTACAGATGTACAGGCTACAGATGTATAGGCTACAGATGTATAGGCTACAGATGTATAGGCTACACTTGTACAGGCTACTGATGTATAGGCTACAGATGTATAGGCTACAGATGTATAGGCTACACTTGTACAGGCTGCTGATGTATAAGCAACTGTTGTATAGGCTACTGTTGTACAGGCTACAGATGTATAGGCTACAGATGTACAGGCTACAGATGTATAGGCTACAGATGTATAGGCTACAGATGTATAGGCTACAGATGTATAGGCTACACTTGTACAGGCTACTGTTGTATAGGCTACAGATGTATAGGCTACACTTGTATAGGCTACAGATGTATAGGCTACAGATGTGCAGGCTACAGATGTATAGGCTACAGATGTATAGGCTACAGAAGTATAGGCTACAGATGTACAGGCTACAGATGTACAGGCTACACTTGTATAGGCTACAGATGTACAGGCTACAGATGTATAGGCTACAGATGTATAGGTTACAGAAGTATAGGCTACAGATGTATAGGCTACAGATGTATAGGCTACAGATGTATAGGTTACAGAAGTATAGGCTACAGATGTACAGGCTACAGATGTATAGGCTACAGATGTATGGGTTACAGAAGTATAGGCTACAGATGTATAGGCTACAGATGTACAGGCTACTGTTGTATAGGCTACTGTTGTATAGGCTACAGATGTATAGGCTACAGATGTACAGGCTACAGATGTACAGGCTACAGATGTATAGGCTACAGATGTATAGGCTACACTTGTACAGGCTGCTGATGTATAGGCTACTGTTGTATAGGCTACTGATGTATAGGCTACACTTGTATAGGCTACAGATGTATAGGCTACTGATGTACAGGCTACAGCTGTGTAGGCTACAGATGTATAGGCTACACATGTATAGGCTACAGATGTATAGGCTACAGATGTATAGGCTACACTTGTACAGGCTACACTTGTACAGGCTACACTTGTACAGGCTACAGATGTATAGGCTACAGATGTATAGGCTACAGATGTGCAGGCTACAGATGTATAGGCTACAGATGTATAGGCTACTGATGTATAGGCTACAGATGTATAGGCTACAGATGTATAGGCTACAGATGTATAGGCTACAGATGTATAGGCTACAGATGTATAGACTACAGATGTATAGGCTACACTTGTATAGGCTACAGATGTATAGGCTACTGTTGTATAGGCTACAGATGTATAGGCTACACATGTATAGGCTACTGATGTACAGGCTACAGATGTATAGGCTACTGTTGTATAGGCTACTGTTGTATAGGCTACTGATGTATAGGCTACAGATGTACAGGCTACAGATGTATAGGCTACAGATGTATAGGCTACACTTGTACAGGCTACTGATGTATAGGCTACAGATGTATAGGCTACAGATGTATAGGCTACACTTGTACAGGCTGCTGATGTATAAGCAACTGTTGTATAGGCTACTGTTGTACAGGCTACAGATGTATAGGCTACAGATGTACAGGCTACAGATGTATAGGCTACAGATGTATAGGCTACACTTGTACAGGCTACTGATGTATAGGCTACACTTGTATAGGCTACAGATGTATAGGCTACAGATGTGCAGGCTACAGATGTATAGGCTACAGATGTATAGGCTACAGAAGTATAGGCTACAGATGTACAGGCTACAGATGTACAGGCTACACTTGTATAGGCTACAGATGTACAGGCTACAGATGTATAGGCTACAGATGTATAGGTTACAGAAGTATAGGCTACAGATGTATAGGCTACAGATGTATAGGTTACAGAAGTATAGGCTACAGATGTACAGGCTACAGATGTATAGGCTACAGATGTATGGGTTACAGAAGTATAGGCTACAGATGTATAGGCTACAGATGTACAGGCTACAGATGTACAGGCTACTGTTGTATAGGCTACTGTTGTACAGGCTACACTTGTATAGGCTACAGATGTATAGGCTACAGATGTACAGGCTACAGATGTACAGGCTACAGATGTATAGGCTACAGATGTATAGGCTACACTTGTACAGGCTGCTGATGTATAGGCTACTGTTGTATAGGCTACTGTTGTATAGGCTACTGATGTATAGGCTACACTTGTACAGGCTACTGTTGTACAGGCTACTGTTGTACAGGCTACTGTTGTATAGGCTACTGTTGTACAGGCTACACTTGTACAGGCTACAGATGTATAGGCTACAGATGTACAGGCTACAGATGTATAGGCTACAGATGTATACGTTACAGAAGTATAGGCTACAGATGTACAGGCTACACTTGTATAGGCTACAGATGTATAGGCTACAGATGTACAGGCTACGGATGTACAGGCTACGGATGTATAGGCTACGGATGTAATGGCTACAGATGTATAGGCTACAGAAGTATAGGCTACAGATGTATAGGCTACACTTGTATAGGCTACTGTTGTATAGGCTACAGATGTATAGGCTACACATGTATAGGCTACACTTGTACAGGCTACACTTGTACAGGCTACACTTGTATAGGCTACAGATGTATAGGCTACAGATGTACAGGCTACAGATGTATAGGCTACAGAAGTATAGGCTACAGATGTATAGGCTACAGATGTATAGGCTACACTTGTATAGGCTACTGTTGTACAGGCTACAGATGTATAGGCTACACTTGTATAGGCTACAGATGTACAGGCTACAGATGTATAGGCTACAGATGTATAGGTTACAGAAGTATAGGCTACAGATGTATAGGCTACAGATGTATAGGCTACAGATGTATAGGTTACAGAAGTATAGGCTACAGATGTACAGGCTACAGATGTATAGGCTACAGATGTATGGGTTACAGAAGTATAGGCTACAGATGTATAGGCTACAGATGTACAGGCTACTGTTGTATAGGCTACTGTTGTATAGGCTACAGATGTATAGGCTACAGATGTACAGGCTACAGATGTACAGGCTACAGATGTATAGGCTACAGATGTATAGGCTACACTTGTACAGGCTGCTGATGTATAGGCTACTGTTGTATAGGCTACTGATGTATAGGCTACACTTGTACAGGCTACTGTTGTACAGGCTACTGTTGTACAGGCTACTGTTGTATAGGCTACTGTTGTACAGGCTACTGTTGTACAGGCTACACTTGTACAGGCTACAGATGTATAGGCTACAGATGTACAGGCTACAGATGTATAGGCTACAGATGTATAGGCTACTGATGTACAGGCTACAGCTGTATAGGCTACAGATGTATAGGCTACACATGTATAGGCTACACTTGTATAGGCTACAGATGTATAGGCTACAGATGTACAGGCTACAGATGTACAGGCTATCATGTATAGGCTACTGATGTATAGGCTACAGATGTACAGGCTACAGATGTATAGGCTACAGATGTATAGGCTACAGATGTATAGGCTACACATTTTTTTTTTTTTTTTTTTTTAATATAAACATTCTTTATTTTCGGCATGTTCCATTACAAAAAACGTAATACTACATGCCATTATAGTACATGCTTAATAAATATACTAATACATAGTTTTACTTATGGGATATCGTTAGTTGCACTCTAGAGTTTATCCAGTTCTATTGTGTTTAGGTATTCAATAAATTCGGTTGTGTATTCCGTTACTAATTTATGTTGTTGGAATGTCCATTTTCCATATTTGTTTAACATAGCTTTCTTGAATTTGATTCTTTCTCTGTCAAGCTTTGGACATTCAAATAAAACGTGTACTACGGTCTGTTCTGCTGTTCCACAGGAGCACATTGGAGAGTCCTTTATCTTAAATCTGTAAAAGTAAGAATTAAGTCTGCCATGTCCGGTTAGGAAGGTTGTGACTTTACCAGTAAGTGGAAATTTAAGGCGTAATCTATCTGCCACTGTGGGGAAATAAGATTTAGTCACTGCTCCATTTTTGGTGTTTCGCCACTCACTTTCCCACTGATTCACACTTTCTTCATGTAGCTTTCGCATGATGTCACTCACGGGTATCCTGTCGAAACTAACTGGTAGGTCCTTGTTGTTCGCTGCCTGTTTCGCCAGTTGGTCAGCCAGCTCGTTCCCTTCAATTCCGACGTGAGCCTTGACCCATGTGAAGTAGATAATCCAGCTGTGTGCTTCTAGTTGCCTTATTTGTTTTCTTATTTGTTCAATAAGGTGAAGATGGTTGTTAGAGTTCCGTAATGAATCAAGAGTGATTCTGCTGTCAGTGTGTAAAGCAGCTGTTTTTTGAACATGCTGTAGTTGGAGATGTTCAAGGTGTTCAAGGGCTTTGAGAATTGCGAACTGCTCTGCTTGATTGTTAGAACATCTACTGTGTAATTTATATTGTAGTTGGTGGACTAGTACTTTGTCTATGAATATAGCAATTCCGGATCCAACTGCCGAATCTTCCTTACTTCCATCAGTGAAAATGTCTACTAAATGGGTTTGATCATTGGGTTTCTCTTTGATCTTGATTATTTCTGCTGGATGAGGCCACGTTGCGTAATGCTCTGCTGTATCAATCGTAATTCCTTCCTGGTTCCGTTTCTTGCTTTCATATAATCTCGCAATCTCCCGAATATGTATCCCTATGGGAGTGCTTTTTGACAGAATGCATAGTGCTTCAGATGACGTAGTGCGATATGCTTTAGTTATTTTTATGTTAATAAGTCTTTGGACTCTTTGTAGCTTGAGTTTATTATATCTTTTGTTGATTGCTTCTGCCCATACAGGTGCCCCGTACGTCAGAATGGGCAATAAAGATAGGCTACACATGTATAGGCTACACTTGTATAGGCTACAGATGTATAGGCTACAGATGTACAGGCTACGGATGTATAGGCTACAGATGTATAGGCTACAGAAGTATAGGCTACAGATGTATAGGCTGCAGATGTATAGGCTACACTTGTATAGGCTACAGATGTATAGGCTACAGATGTATAGGCTACAGATGTATAGGCTACAGATGTATAGGCTACACTTGTATAGGCTACAGATGTATAGGCTACTGATGTACAGGCTACAGCTGTGTAGGCTACAGATGTATAGGCTACACATGTATAGGCTACAGATGTATAGGCTACAGATGTATAGGCTACACTTGTACAGGCTACACTTGTACAGGCTACACTTGTACAGGCTACAGATGTATAGGCTACAGATGTATAGGCTACAGATGTGCAGGCTACAGATGTATAGGCTACAGATGTATAGGCTACTGATGTATAGGCTACAGATGTATAGGCTACAGATGTATAGGCTACAGATGTATAGGCTACAGATGTATAGGCTACAGATGTATAGACTACAGATGTATAGGCTACACTTGTATAGGCTACAGATGTATAGGCTACTGTTGTATAGGCTACAGATGTATAGGCTACACTTGTATAGGCTACACATGTATAGGCTACTGATGTACAGGCTACAGATGTATAGGCTACTGTTGTATAGGCTACTGTTGTATAGGCTACTGATGTATAGGCTACAGATGTACAGGCTACAGATGTATAGGCTACAGATGTATAGGCTACACTTGTACAGGCTACTGATGTATAGGCTACAGATGTATAGGCTACAGATGTATAGGCTACACTTGTACAGGCTGCTGATGTATAAGCAACTGTTGTATAGGCTACTGTTGTACAGGCTACAGATGTATAGGCTACAGATGTACAGGCTACAGATGTATAGGCTACAGATGTATAGGCTACAGATGTATAGGCTACACTTGTACAGGCTACTGATGTATAGGCTACACTTGTATAGGCTACAGATGTATAGGCTACAGATGTGCAGGCTACAGATGTATAGGCTACAGATGTATAGGCTACAGAAGTATAGGCTACAGATGTACAGGCTACAGATGTACAGGCTACACTTGTATAGGCTACAGATGTACAGGCTACAGATGTATAGGCTACAGATGTATAGGTTAAAGAAGTATAGGCTACAGATGTATAGGCTACAGATGTATAGGTTACAGAAGTATAGGCTACAGATGTACAGGCTACAGATGTATAGGCTACAGATGTATGGGTTACAGAAGTATAGGCTACAGATGTATAGGCTACAGATGTACAGGCTACAGATGTACAGGCTACTGTTGTATAGGCTACTGTTGTATAGGCTACTGTTGTACAGGCTACACTTGTATAGGCTACAGATGTATAGGCTACAGATGTACAGGCTACAGATGTACAGGCTACAGATGTATAGGCTACAGATGTATAGGCTACACTTGTACAGGCTGCTGATGTATAGGCTACTGTTGTATAGGCTACTGTTGTATAGGCTACTGATGTATAGGCTACACTTGTACAGGCTACTGTTGTACAGGCTACTGTTGTACAGGCTACTGTTGTATAGGCTACTGTTGTACAGGCTACACTTGTACAGGCTACAGATGTATAGGCTACAGATGTACAGGCTACAGATGTATAGGCTACAGATGTATACGTTACAGAAGTATAGGCTACAGATGTACAGGCTACACTTGTATAGGCTACAGATGTATAGGCTACAGATGTACAGGCTACGGATGTACAGGCTACGGATGTATAGGCTACGGATGTAATGGCTACAGATGTATAGGCTACAGAAGTATAGGCTACAGATGTATAGGCTACACTTGTATAGGCTACTGTTGTATAGGCTACAGATGTATAGGCTACACATGTATAGGCTACACATGTATAGGCTACACTTGTACAGGCTACACTTGTATAGGCTACAGATGTATAGGCTACAGATGTACAGGCTACAGATGTATAGGCTACAGAAGTATAGGCTACAGATGTATAGGCTACAGATGTATAGGCTACACTTGTATAGGCTACTGTTGTACAGGCTACAGATGTATAGGCTACAGATGTATAGGCTACAGATGTATAGGCTACACTTGTATAGGCTACAGATGTATAGGCTACTGATGTACAGGCTACAGCTGTATAGGCTACAGATGTATAGGCTACACATGTATAGGCTACACTTGTATAGGCTACACTTGTATAGGCTACAGATGTATAGGCTACAGATGTACAGGCTACAGATGTACAGGCTACAGATGTACAGGCTACAGATGTACAGGCTATCATGTATAGGCTACTGTTGTATAGGCTACTGATGTATAGGCTACAGATGTACAGGCTACAGATGTACAGGCTACAGATGTATAGGCTACAGATGTATAGGCTACAGATGTATAGGCTACTGTTGTATAGGCTACTGTTGTATAGGCTACTGATGTATAGGCTACAGATGTACAGGCTACAGATGTATAGGCTACAGATGTATAGGCTACAGATGTATAGGCTACACTTGTACAGGCTACTGATGTATAGGCTACAGATGTATAGGCTACAGATGTATAGGCTACACTTGTACAGGCTGCTGATGTATAAGCAACTGTTGTATAGGCTACTGTTGTACAGGCTACAGATGTATAGGCTACAGATGTACAGGCTACAGATGTATAGGCTACAGATGTATAGGCTACAGATGTATAGGCTACAGATGTATAGGCTACACTTGTACAGGCTACTGTTGTATAGGCTACAGATGTATAGGCTACACTTGTATAGGCTACAGATGTATAGGCTACAGATGTGCAGGCTACAGATGTATAGGCTACAGATGTATAGGCTACAGAAGTATAGGCTACAGATGTACAGGCTACAGATGTACAGGCTACACTTGTATAGGCTACAGATGTACAGGCTACAGATGTATAGGCTACAGATGTATAGGTTACAGAAGTATAGGCTACAGATGTATAGGCTACAGATGTATAGGCTACAGATGTATAGGTTACAGAAGTATAGGCTACAGATGTACAGGCTACAGATGTATAGGCTACAGATGTATGGGTTACAGAAGTATAGGCTACAGATGTATAGGCTACAGATGTACAGGCTACTGTTGTATAGGCTACTGTTGTATAGGCTACAGATGTACAGGCTACAGATGTACAGGCTACAGATGTATAGGCTACAGATGTATAGGCTACACTTGTACAGGCTGCTGATGTATAGGCTACTGTTGTATAGGCTACTGATGTATAGGCTACACTTGTACAGGCTACTGTTGTACAGGCTACTGTTGTACAGGCTACTGTTGTATAGGCTACTGTTGTACAGGCTACTGTTGTACAGGCTACACTTGTACAGGCTACAGATGTATAGGCTACAGATGTACAGGCTACAGATGTATAGGCTACAGATGTATAGGCTACTGATGTACAGGCTACAGCTGTATAGGCTACAGATGTATAGGCTACACATGTATAGGCTACACTTGTATAGGCTACACTTGTATAGGCTACAGATGTATAGGCTACAGATGTACAGGCTACAGATGTACAGGCTACAGATGTACAGGCTATCATGTATAGGCTACTGTTGTATAGGCTACTGATGTATAGGCTACAGATGTACAGGCTACAGATGTACAGGCTACAGATGTATAGGCTACAGATGTATAGGCTACAGATGTATAGGCTACACATGTATAGGCTACACTTGTATAGGCTACAGATGTATAGGCTACAGATGTACAGGCTACGGATGTATAGGCTACGGATGTATTGGCTACAGATGTATAGGCTACAGAAGTATAGGCTACAGATGTATAGGCTAAACTTGTATAGGCTACAGATGTATAGGCTACAGATGTATAGGCTACAGATGTATAGGCTACAGATGTATAGGCTACACTTGTATAGGCTACAGATGTATAGGCTACTGATGTACAGGCTACAGCTGTGTAGGCTACAGATGTATAGGCTACACATGTATAGGCTACAGATGTATAGGCTACACTTGTATAGGCTACAGATGTATAGGCTACAGATGTACAGGCTACAGATGTACAGGCTATCATGTATAGGCTACTGATGTATAGGCTACAGATGTACAGGCTACAGATGTACAGGCTACAGATGTATAGGCTACAGATGTATAGGCTACAGATGTATAGGCTACACTTGTACAGGCTACAGATGTACAGGCTACAGATGTATAGGCTACAGATGTATAGGCTACAGATGTATAGGCTACAGATGTATAGGCTACACTTGTATAGGCTACAGATGTATAGGCTACAGATGTATAGGCTACAGATGTATAGGCTACAGATGTATAGGCTACAGATGTATAGGCTACACTTGTACAGGCTACACTTGTACAGGCTACAGATGTATAGGCTACAGATGTATAGGCTACAGATGTGCAGGCTACAGATGTATAGGCTACAGATGTATAGGCTACTGATGTATAGGCTACAGATGTATAGGCTACAGATGTATAGGCTACAGATGTGCAGGCTACAGATGTATAGGCTACACTTGTATAGGCTACAGATGTATAGGCTACTGTTGTATAGGCTACAGATGTATAGGCTACACTTGTATAGGCTACACATGTATAGGCTACTGATGTACAGGCTACAGATGTATAGGCTACTGTTGTATAGGCTACTGATGTATAGGCTACAGATGTATAGGCTACAGATGTATAGGCTACAGATGTATAGGCTACACTTGTACAGGCTACTGATGTATAGGCTACAGATGTATAGGCTACAGATGTATAGGCTACACTTGTACAGGCTGCTGATGTATAAGCAACTGTTGTATAGGCTACTGTTGTACAGGCTACAGATGTATAGGCTACAGATGTACAGGCTACAGATGTATAGGCTACAGATGTATAGGCTACAGATGTATAGGCTACACTTGTACAGGCTACTGTTGTATAGGCTACAGATGTATAGGCTACACTTGTATAGGCTACAGATGTATAGGCTACAGATGTGCAGGCTACAGATGTATAGGCTACAGATGTATAGGCTACAGAAGTATAGGCTACAGATGTACAGGCTACAGATGTACAGGCTACACTTGTATAGGCTACAGATGTACAGGCTACAGATGTATAGGCTACAGATGTATAGGTTACAGAAGTATAGGCTACAGATGTATAGGCTACAGATGTATAGGTTACAGAAGTATAGGCTACAGATGTACAGGCTACAGATGTATAGGCTACAGATGTATGGGTTACAGAAGTACAGGCTACAGATGTATAGGCTACAGATGTACAGGCTACAGATGTACAGGCTACTGTTGTATAGGCTACTGTTGTATAGGCTACTGTTGTACAGGCTACACTTGTATAGGCTACAGATGTATAGGCTACAGATGTACAGGCTACAGATGTATAGGCTACAGATGTATAGGCTACAGATGTATAGGCTACAGATGTATAGGCTACACTTGTACAGGCTGCTGATGTATAGGCTACTGTTGTATAGGCTACTGTTGTATAGGCTACTGATGTATAGGCTACACTTGTACAGGCTACTGTTGTACAGGCTACTGTTGTACAGGCTACTGTTGTATAGGCTACTGTTGTACAGGCTACTGTTGTACAGGCTACACTTGTACAGGCTACAGATGTATAGGCTACAGATGTACAGGCTACAGATGTATAGGCTACAGATGTATACGTTACAGAAGTATAGGCTACAGATGTACAGGCTACAGATGTACAGGCTACACTTGTATAGGCTACAGATGTATAGGCTACAGATGTACAGGCTACGGATGTATAGGCTACGGATGTAATGGCTACAGATGTATAGGCTACAGAAGTATAGGCTACAGATGTATAGGCTACACTTGTATAGGCTACTGTTGTATAGGCTACAGATGTATAGGCTACACATGTACAGGCTACACTTGTATAGGCTACAGATGTATAGGCTACAGATGTACAGGCTACAGATGTATAGGCTACAGAAGTATAGGCTACAGATGTATAGGCTACAGATGTATAGGCTACTGTTGTACAGGCTACAGATGTATAGGCTACAGATGTATAGGCTACAGATGTATAGGCTACAGATGTATAGGCTACAGATGTATAGGCTACACTTGTATAGGCTACAGATGTATAGGCTACTGATGTACAGGCTACAGCTGTATAGGCTACAGATGTATAGGCTACACATGTATAGGCTACACTTGTATAGGCTACAGATGTATAGGCTACACTTGTATAGGCTACAGATGTATAGGCTACAGATGTACAGGCTACAGATGTACAGGCTACAGATGTACAGGCTACAGATGTACAGGCTATCATGTATAGGCTACTGTTGTATAGGCTACTGATGTATAGGCTACAGATGTACAGGCTACAGATGTACAGGCTACAGATGTATAGGCTACAGATGTATAGGCTACAGATGTATAGGCTACAGATGTATAGGCTACACATGTATAGGCTACACTTGTACAGGCTACACTTGTATAGGCTACAGATGTATAGGCTACAGATGTACAGGCTACGGATGTATAGGCTACGGATGTATTGGCTACAGATGTATAGGCTACAGAAGTATAGGCTACAGATGTATAGGCTACAGATGTTCAGGCTACACTTGTATAGGCTACAGATGTATAGGCTACTGATGTACAGGCTACAGCTGTGTAGGCTACAGATGTATAGGCTACACATGTATAGGCTACACTTGTATAGGCTACAGATGTATAGGCTACACTTGTATAGGCTACAGATGTATAGGCTACAGATGTACAGGCTACAGATGTACAGGCTATCATGTATAGGCTACTGTTGTATACGCTACTGATGTATAGGCTACAGATGTACAGGCTACAGATGTACAGGCTACAGATGTACAGGCTACAGATGTATAGGCTACAGATGTATAGGCTACAGATGTATAGGCTACAGATGTATAGGCTACAGATGTATAGGCTACACTTGTACAGGCTACAGATGTACAGGCTACAGATGTATAGGCTACAGATGTATAGGCTACAGATGTATAGGCTACACTTGTATAGGCTACAGATGTATAGGCTACAGATGTATAGGCTACAGATGTATAGGCTACAGATGTATAGGCTACAGATGTATAGGCTACACTTGTACAGGCTACACTTGTACAGGCTACACTTGTACAGGCTACACTTGTACAGGCTACAGATGTATAGGCTACAGATGTATAGGCTACAGATGTGCAGGCTACAGATGTATAGGCTACAGATGTATAGGCTACTGATGTATAGGCTACAGATGTATAGGCTACAGATGTGCAGGCTACAGATGTATAGGCTACAGATGTATAGGCTACAGATGTATAGGCTACACTTGTATAGGCTACAGATGTATAGGCTACAGATGTATAGGCTACAGATGTATAGGCTACAGATGTATAGGCTACAGATGTATAGGTTACAGATGTATAGGTTACAGATGTACAGGCTACAGATGTATAGGCTACAGATGTATAGGCTACAGATGTATAGGTTACAGAAGTATAGGCTACACTTGTATAGGCTACTGATGTATAGGCTACAGATGTATAGGCTACAGATGTATAGGCTACAGATGTATAGGCTACAGATGTATAGGCTACAGATGTACAGGCTACACTTGTATAGGCTACAGATGTATAGGCTACAGATGTATAGGCTACAGATGTATAGGCTACAGATGTATAGGCTACAGATGTACAGGCTACAGATGTATAGGCTACAGATGTATAGGCTACACTTGTATAGGCTACAGATGTATAGGCTACAGATGTATAGGTTAGAGAAGTATAGGCTACAGATGTATAGGTTACAGATGTATAGGCTACAGATGTATAGGCTACAGATGTATAGGTTACAGAAGTATAGGCTACAGATGTATAGGCTACAGATGTATAGGCTACAGATGTATAGGCTACAGATGTATGGGTTACAGAAGTATAGGCTACAGATGTATAGGCTACAGATGTATAGGCTACAGATGTATAGGCTACAGATGTATAGGCTACAGATGTATAGGTTACAGAAGTATAGGCTACAGATGTATAGGCTACAGATGTATAGGCTACAGATGTATAGGCTACAGATGTATAGGCTACAGATGTATAGGCTACAGATGTATAGGCTACAGATGTATAGGCTACAGATGTATAGGCTACTGTTGTATAGGTTACAGATGTATAGGCTACAGATGTATAGGCTACAGATGTATAGGCTACAGATGTATAGGTTACAGATGTATAGGCTACAGATGTATAGGCTACAGATGTATAGGCTACAGATGTATAGGCTACAGATGTATAGGCTACAGATGTACAGGCTACAGATGTATAGGCTACAGATGTACAGGCTACAGATGTACAGGCTTCAGATGTATAGGCTACAGATGTATAGGCTACAGATGTATAGGCTACACTTGTATAGGCTACAGATGTATAGGTTAGAGAAGTATAGGCTACAGATGTATAGGTTACAGATGTATAGGCTACAGATGTATAGGCTACAGATGTATAGGTTACAGAAGTATAGGCTACAGATGTACAGGCTACACTTGTATAGGCTACAGATGTATAGGCTACAGATGTATGGGTTACAGAAGTATGGGCTACAGATGTATAGGCTACAGATGTATAGGCTACAGATGTATAGGCTACAGATGTATAGGCTACAGATGTATAGGCTACAGATGTATAGGCTACAGATGTATAGGCTACAGATGTATAGGCTACAGATGTATAGGCTACAGATGTACAGGCTACAGATGTATAGGCTACAGATGTATAGGCTACAGATGTATAGGCTACACTTGTATAGGCTACAGATGTATAGGTTAGAGAAGTATAGGCTACAGATGTATAGGTTACAGATGTATAGGCTACAGATGTATAGGCTACAGATGTATAGGTTACAGAAGTATAGGCTACAGATGTACAGGCTACACTTGTATAGGCTACAGATGTATAGGCTACAGATGTATAGGTTACGGAAGTATGGGCTACAGATGTATAGGCTACAGATGTATAGGTTACAGAAGTACAGGCTACAGATGTACAGGCTACACTTGTATAGGCTACAGATGTATAGGCTACAGATGTATGGGTTACAGATGTATAGGCTACAGAAGTATAGGCTACAGATGTACAGGCTACACTTGTATAGGCTACAGATGTATAGGCTACAGATGTATAGGCTACAGATGTATAGGCTACAGATGTATAGGTTACAGAAGTATAGGTTACAGAAGTACAGGCTACACTTGTATAGGCTACAGATGTATAGGTTAGAGAAGTATAGGCTACAGATGTATAGGTTACAGATGTATAGGCTACAGATGTATAGGCTACAGATGTATAGGTTACAGAAGTATAGGCTACAGATGTACAGGCTACACTTGTATAGGCTACAGATGTATAGGCTACAGATGTATAGGTTACAGAAGTATGGGCTACAGATGTATAGGCTACAGATGTATAGGCTACAGAAGTACAGGCTACAGATGTACAGGCTACACTTGTATAGGCTACAGATGTATAGGCTACAGATGTATGGGTTACAGAAGTATAGGCTACAGATGTACAGGCTACAGATGTACAGGCTACAGATGTATAGGCTACTGTTGTATAGGCTACTGTTGTATAGGCTACTGTTGTACAGGCTACACTTGTATAGGCTACAGATGTATAGGCTACAGATGTATAGGCTACAGATGTACAGGCTACAGATGTATAGGCTACAGATGTATAGGCTACAGATGTATAGGCTACACTTGTACAGGCTGCTGATGTATAGGCTACTGTTGTATAGGCTACACTTGTACAGGCTACTGTTGTACAGGCTACTGTTGTATAGGCTACTGTTGTATAGGCTACTGTTGTACAGGCTACACTTGTATAGGCTACAGATGTATAGGCTACAGATGTACAGGCTACAGATGTATAGGCTACAGATGTATACGTTACAGAAGTATAGGCTACAGATGTACAGGCTACACTTGTATAGGCTACAGATGTATAGGCTACAGATGTACAGGCTACGGATGTATTGGCTACAGATGTATAGGCTACAGATGTATAGGCTACTGTTGTACAGGCTACAGATGTATAGGCTACAGATGTATAGGCTACAGATGTATAGGCTACAGATGTATAGGCTACACTTGTATAGGCTACTGTTGTACAGGCTACAGATGTACAGGCTACAGATGTATAGGCTACAGATGTATAGGCTACAGATGTATAGGCTACAGATGTATAGGATACAGATGTATAAGCTACAGATGTATAGGCTACAGATGTACAGGCTACAGATGTATAGGCTACAGAAGTATAGGCTACAGATGTATAGGCTCTATTTTGCAATAGCAAACAATAATTTACAGACCTTATCAACTGGAGAACCAACATACTGGCCGTCGGATAGAAACAAAATACCGGATCTTTTAGACTTCTTTATAACAAAGGGAATTTCACCAGATTATGTGACAATAGAGTCATGCTTCGACCCGTCTTCCGACCATTCTCTTATAGTAATGATGTTGAGCACCACTGTAGCTTTGAAACAATGACCATTCACTCTGAGTATCCGATACACTGACTGGGATCACTTCAAACAAATCATAGAGGATAACATAAACCTAAACGTTAGCCTTAAAACGTCTGAAGAAATAGAAGAACACGTAGCCAACTTTACCACGCTAACTCATTCTGCTGTGTTGAAGGCTACTCCAGAATTGAACCATAATAAGTCCTTAACTGTTAATAAATATCCACAGATTATTCGTGACAAAATAAAGGAACGTCGATAACTAAGAAGAAACTGGCAAAATAGAAGGTATCCTAGCGATAAAAATTTATTTAACAGATCTTCACAAGAGCTAAAACGACTGATACAGGATTTTAAAAATCAGAATATCCAGGAATACTTGAGAAATTTAACTCCTACAGAAGCTACAGATTATTCGCTCTGGAAGGCCACAAAAAAGTTGAAACAACCAACGGAGCCGATACCCCCACTTCAAAAAAATGATGGCACTTGGGCAAGAAGTGTTCAAGAAAAGGCGGACCTATTTGCCGAACATCTTTCTTCAGTATTTCAACCCTTTCCTTCGTGCATCCAGAAAAAAGACGAAGATGAGATTAAGGAATATCTCTATACTCCATTTCAAATGGCACTTCCAATTCCGCCTATATTATATAGAGAGACAAGAACAGTCATAAGCCAGTTAAATGTAAAAGACACCAGGATATGATCTCATCACTGGACGAATGCTTCAGGAGCTACCATTTAAAGCAGTCATATTTATAAATTGTATGTTTAATGCTATATTAAGGACTGGTTACTTCCCTGGAGCTTGGAAAATAGCACAGATTATAGTCATTCTAAAGCCAGGAAAACCTCCACATGAAGTAAAATCTTACCAACCAATTAGTTTGCTCCCAGTGCTTTCTAAATTATTTGAGAAGTTACTTCTCATTAAACTGAAACCTCACTTGTCTTCACTGATTCCCAGCTTCCAGTTTGGATTCCAACCCCAACACTCCACAATTGAACAAATACATCGAATAACTGAAGTGATTAACCACGCATTTGAACGACGACAGTACTGCTCAGGGGTATTTCTTGATGTTAGTCAGGCATTTGATAAAGTTTGGCATACTGGACTAAAGTTTAAGCTGAAGAAATCTTTGCCACATCCTTTTTATGTGTTATTAAAATCTTACATAGAAAACAGATACTTTCAAGTAAAATTCCAAGATAGCCTTACAGAGCTTCATCCTATTAAGTCAGGCATACCACAAGGTAGTGTACTAGGACCAATTCTATACATATTGTATACTGCTGACCTACCAACAAAAGAAAACACAACTATAGCAACTTTTGCAGATGATACAGCCATTCTGTCAGCTCATGAAGATCCTACTACTGCTTCCCAAATTGTACAAGACCATCTTTCTGACTTAGAAATGTGGCTTAAGAAATGGAGAGTTAAAGTTAATGAATCTAAAAGTCACCACGTAACATTTACACTGCGTAAACGCTCATGTCCACCTGTTACTCTTAACAATCAGATTATTCCAGAAGCACAAGACGTGAAATATCTAGGGATGTACATTGACAGACGACTCACCTGGAAAAAACATATGCACCAAACGCAAACAGTTAAATTTAAAATATTCCAAAATGCACTGGCTTCTTGGACCTAAATCACAACTCTGTGACAAGCAAACTAATCATCTACAAAACTATACTGAAACCAATTTGGACATATGGAATTCAACTATGGGGTACAGCAAGCAACTCAAACATCGAAATACTAGAACGTTTTCAAACCAAAACTCTGCGAACAATTGGTAAGATCCCCTGGTACATCAGTAATAAGTACATCTACAATGATTTTAAACTCCCAACAATCAAACAGGAAATCGCAGCATACAGCCTGTCCTACCAAAAGCGTCTCTACAGTCATCCCAATACACTGGCAATAAATCTACTTGACAACAGCAGCAGTACAACAAGCCGACTACAGAGAAACCAAGTCTTGGAATTGCAGTACAGATTTGCACCCAAATTATAAGCAAATTTATGGCCAATGGGCCATAGTTTGAAAAATTAATGTTATCATTGTTACTTATTGTTCAACTATTGAACAGATTGTAATTTTGCAAGTGTATAAAAAAAAAAAAAAATTACATCCATTCAAGAGCTCAATTTTCTGTGGGATATCTTCTTTTCTTAGCCATAATAAGATTGGAATGCCTCCTGAGAGTTTATTGGAGTCTGATGTGTATGGAGTGCCTCCATATTCATCAGCCAAGGTATTGGAGAGTCATACTGGCTTTTAGGATACACTGGAAACAAATGACCTTTTAGTGTGTGTGGTGCCATTTTACAGATTATCAAGTTTGTTTTTAAAGTTGTGCACAGTTTTTCGACATTTCATGTGGGTATTATTTATGCCAACAAACAATGTTGGTGTTTTTTAAACACACAAGCTCTCTGTGGGCAATTTTTGAGAGGTAGCTTAATGGTTAGAGCACCCAGAAGGTCTGGCTCAAATCCCAGGTGTCATTTAATTTTTTCAGTTCTGATTCTACCTCTTATTTCATGTGGTCTTTACAAAGTTATTTCTATATGCATTTAGTAAAGCAGTATTTTTATAGTCTTGTGTTGCCACCATGATGCATGATTTTAACTTGCAAGAAATAAATCTGAGGAAAAACTGAGGCACTCGAGAGTAAGTTCAGTAAGAAGTATTATTCCTGAAAATGAAATGTATATCTTGAATTTTCTGGGAATGTCCTCAGAAGCCCCCTATGGTGTGGGTGACTTTTACATATCTGGTAAACAGAAAGAGATAGACAAAATGTTGCTATACCAAAAATGTAGAGCTTGTTGAAGCAATATATAATTTTTTTTATATGAACAATGAGTTTACCTGTTTTATCTGAATTTGGCAATACTTGTACTTCTCCTAAATGAGAGGTTGTTCCTTTTTTCTTTTCCATGGCCATCCCAACTGCTTGGTCAACTGCATACAGCCTGAAGTATACCCTCTTGCCTTCCTTTCTTGCTGCTTGTCTTCGCTGATTAACTCCATTTGCACCCTTTGTGCATACGTTAAGTCCTTGTTAATGTAAATAGTTGATCAATTTTTTGCATGTTTTAGTACTTCTGTAGCTGTTTGTGTGTTTGTGAACTTCAAAAGAATATTTCTGTTCCCTGGTATTTTGCCAATTCTAAAAGCGTCATAAATCTCATAGCCTCTCAGATGTATTTCCAATTTGTTCACTAGTAGATCTCAAATCCTGATATACTCCCAGTCCACATTTTTCTTCAATTGTATTTTCTGCTTTTGTCTTCCATTCTTTCCAGTTTTCTTTTTTTAAGTTTTGAATTTCCAGTTTTAACATCCATTTCTTTGTTTCTCCTATTGTATTTCATCCACTCTTGTCTGAACCTGTCAATCCTTTCTCTCTTACTAAAACTGTTTCTTTTATCTACTCTTTAGTTGCCATGTCACTTAACTCCTTTTTCCTCTTAGCTGCAGGAGCTGCCTTCACTATATGTCCAGTCACTTCCACTGCTAGATTGTTACTCCCCCTTGCATCTACAAGAAAATTAGCAGTAAGAAAAGTTCTGCAAATGTTTATCTTGATTAACGTGAAGAAGCTAGAGAGGTGTTTATAAGAATAGTTTGTACAGGAGTAGAAGAAGCCATGTAAGTGCAACACATCAGATTGTTACCACAATTTGTTCTAACTGCATAGAAAATAACTTTGTAAATACCACACCTCTATTAGTTTGGCTGTTAGAATTGTTTAAATTGAAGAAGGGCTCAGCACATTTAAAGTTGCCTTTTGCAGTGTGTCTCAAAAATTGACTATCTCATGCACATACAAATCAGTCCTTTTAAGCAAAACTTTTCAACTAGTCGGGAATTGAACCCAGAACCTCTGTATTTGGAAGCCAGCATGCTAACTGCCACACCAGATATTCTTTTAAGCAAAACTTAAATTTAAAAAAATTAAAATATGATTTGAGGCTTTCCTGGTGATGAACATATTCAAGTTGTTCTCGGGCTTCAGGCCAGGTGTAGTGATGAAGAGCCATTGATGTTTCGGGAGTATACATCCCTCCCATCATCAGGATGATGAATGACTAGTAAGAGTGAAGGGGCCAGTATATGTACTGTCCGCTAATACCAAGTAGAAAACTCCCAGTCTAATGTGGAGGTGGTTCAACACTGTCGGAATCTGTGTTTTCTGAGCCGGTTGATTTCCAACTTTAAGGCTGTTTTCCAGGAGGGACTAAACTGCAATCCAGCATCCCGGTTCAGTGTGCTCTTCTCAGAGGAGATGGACAGAGCCTTCTTAACCCTACGATCCCAGAAACCGCTACATTTTGCCACAATGGTTGTTTCTTTGAAGCGGAGCACTGCTTTGAAAAAGACCACAGAGCTAACTTCAAAGAAACGACCATTGTTGCAAAATGTAGCAGTTTCTGGGAATGTAGGGTTAAGGAGGCTCTGTCCATCTCCTCCGAGAAGAGCACACTGAACCAGGATGCTGGATTGCAGTTTAGTCCCTCCTGGAAACCAGCCTTAAAGTTGGAAATCGACCAGCTCAGAAAACAGGTTCCACATTAGACTGGGTGTTTTCTACTCGGTACATACTAGCAGACAGTATATATACTGGTCCCTTCACTCTTGCTAGTTATTCATCATCCTGATGATGGGAGAGATGTACACTCTCGAAACGTCGATGGCTCTTCATCACTACACCTGGCTCGAAGCCCGAGTGCAACTTGAATATTTAAAAAATTTATATGCTTTGGAACATTGTGTTACATTGAAATCTTTGTATTTTTTTTTTTTGGGGGGGGGGACTAATAAGGGATCCAGAGAATAAAAATGAAGTGTATTTCACCAATGCATCAATAAGCAGATAGGTACCTATTTAATTCTTCCCCATATTTTTGAAGAAAAGCAGTCCACAACAAAGCATTTGACAGAACTTGAAAGGGATAACTGGGAATCTTCTGGCTATGGCTAGTATTAAAAATGCATGGTAAATGTATGCAATGTAAGAAAAACACGGACAGTTTATGGAGGCAAGTCTCCGACCAAAATGAAGAGAAGCCTAACAAACATGGGAAGAAAAAAAGACTACTTTGAAAATTATTAACTGTTTTAATTAGCTCTGAGCCTGCTGGAATGACTGCAGACATCCATTCTGTTAGTTCCTTGTTCACTATATTCTAGTTCACTATATTTCTGGTTAACTACAAGCACAGAAAAAGATAACAGGATATCCTTTTATTAAACCAATTTTGCCCCTGTTTATTATATTTTTGCTGCACTTTGTATTATGTATGATATAGTGGAAAAGATTACAAGAACTAATTTGTACATCTTTCATATTTATTTTATATAATTTTTCTGTAACAGCTTAGAACTACAGTCATTGCACACACTCATCTGACAATTAACCTTAAACTTTGTATTGACCATTTCAACATTTGTCATACAGCCTTCCGACTATTGACAAATCACGACTGCTTAGCAAGTCATCTCTACAGAATAGGTATCTCAGCCTCACCAATATGTGTCCTGTGTAACGATCCAGCAGAAATGAATGAAGACCACTTGAAGACCTGTGAAGCATTAAGATCAGAAGAAACTACAGTTCAAAAGTATTGGAAAGCACGAATGCTAATGGCTTCATTGCCAGATGCAAGGCACTAGAAAACAACAACATTTGTCATACAGTAACTTTTTTTTTCATTAATTCTTTTGTAACATTTTTACTTCTGCTACAACTCTGCTGTGTGCACACCTTAAGGAACAAAACTGTCACAGACAAAACATCTCTAAACAGAAATGTCCTTTTGTCCTACAGTCATAGTCAGTCTCATTTTTATTTTGTGATTTCACATTATTCTGAACCATTAAAGCACCTACAAAAGTGTAATTACTTGATTTAGTTGCTATGCTTACAGAAAAAGCCAAGTTTTGTACGTATCTATTGCTCAAAAAAGGAAATTCTGATAAATTATCAGAGGATAAGCAATCCTTAAATTTTAAATGAATGGTAAAACAAGTAATATCATTTGAGAAATTTGCCTATCACCTAAAGCTATGCATTATTTCCAAAGCATATTCAAGAAACATCTCTTGAGTTGCACAAAACAAATTTTTTTCTCAAAAACCACCTGCTAAAATTACCAAAAATGAACACACAAGAAGAAAAAGACCAGGATTTTACCAGATAACTGTTCAGTGTGATTTTGTATATATACATAAAAAAGACCCTGAATGTCAGATTGAAAGAACACCTAAGAAATGTTAAGTATTTGTTTATTTATGCCAACAAACTTACTGTTGGTGTTTCTAAACACACAAGCAGTGTGTGGGCAATGTTTGACAGGTAGAATTGAAACTGAAAAATTTGTATTTTTCCCCACAAAGGCGCCAATAAATTGGTTGGAGAATTCAATGTCATTCTGGCAGGTTGTCACAGAAGCTTAGTGGTTAGAGCACCTCCTGGTAAGTGGAGGGTCTGTGGTTCAAATCCCAGCTGTGGCATTGAATTTTTCAGTTCCAGTTCTACCTCTCACATGTTAAGTATTTTTAAACAGGCAAATCTGCAATAGCTGACGAGATGTGGAACACACATCCTAACAAGTTAAAAACCACAAGTGCCAAGGATTGGATACACAGGAGAAAATTTTCATCAAGAAGTGTAAAGATTAAGACATTGTAAATATTGATATTCCTACAAATGTGGATTTCTCGAACCGCCAGTGCAAGGGAACTTTGTTGATCCGTGAGGAACCCAGATGTTTGAAACAGCTAACAGAAGCTGACAATGTAACAACTTACAAAAGCTTGCTCCTGTAGTATATATAGTCCTACAAGTGTTTAGTCAACTCCAACTCTTATTCTTTTACATGTTGGCAGTTTCACTATACCTAGTCTAGCTTTAAGTTTTGTCCCTCGAATTTAAAACTCCACAAAAAATTTTCACTGTGCTGTAGTACAGGGCTTTCTAACCGGTTCTTCATCGCTGCACGGCCTTTTGCCTGTGCGAGTTTGAAGCTGCTGCGGCCGGTTTTGCCACTACTAACAAGCTGCACATAAAACATGTATAAAAATCTTACCTTATAGAAAATGCTGGACATGTCGTCCCTTCTCCTCTATACAGGCATTATATCGGGAAAACACATTCTGATTCACACGATTAAGTTGGGCAACTGTAATGTCTGATTTTATTCCTAATTTTTGTTTTAGTTCTTCCAATGTGTGAGGATTTTTCTTGTAAACTTTGTCTTTCAGGTTACCCTACACTTAAAAATCACATACTGTTAGATCAGGGGAGTGAGAGGGCCATACACCAGCACTAATCACTATCTTCAAACACTTCCCTAGTTTTATTCCTGGACTGTATGAGCAGTAGCAGAATCTTGTTGAAACCACCCATATGATTTCTCTTCTTCTATCAGTTCACGAAAAAATGGGATGAAAATGTCATTTCGGTACCTCTCTTTATTTAGTCTGGTCCTAAAATATTGGACCAATTATGCGTCTAGCACTAAATAGCACACCAAACTCCAACTCTCCGATCACAATAGGGATTTCTTGAACGTGATGTGAATTTTGAGATGCCCAATACTGACTGTTATGAGTGTTCACACGATCATTTAGATGAAACCATGCCTCATCTGAAAAGAACAGAACCTGTGGATCGATTAAACCATTGTTCACGACATTTCCAGCATTTTCTATATGTTTTACGTGCGGCTTGTCAGTAGCGACAAACCCGGCCGCGGCAGCTTCAAACCCGCACAGGCAAAAGGCCGTGCAGCGGTGAAGAAGCGATTGGAAAGCCCTGTGTTTAGCTCAGTGCCAATAAGCACAGTGAACCCGTATGTATGAGAAGCAAAAAGTAGAAAATCTGATACTGAACAATAAACATGGTATGGGGCAACAAAGAGAACCCAATTAGTGTTTTACACAAGCATAGCAGAAATCTTTGCAGTTTTATACCCACCAAACATAAGAAGTTTGTGTGGAGAACTACTAAATAATATGAAATTTGCTCTGTCACTGACAGATCAATAAGCAGTCCGCATACAACAGTACTCAAAGCAACAGAGAATTGGTAGAATTCCACTCTGCAAACAGAAAATCATGGTAAAGAAAGGCAAATTCCACTATGAACCATATCACGAATTATTACAGTAAACCTTAGGCTTTGAGCCTATCATTGACATGCTGGACAGCTACTGACACCAGCATTGCACAAAATAAGGGCCACTAGAGCAAACAAAACAAAATGTAAGATGCCAAAATTAGTACACAACTCCTTAGAACAACTTATGGGGAAGAACATGTATCAAAAAGTTTTAAACATCAAATTATGAACTTCAAAATTCTAGCAGACGATAGTTTAGTATCTAAATTCACAAACTCAACTCAGGTGGCACTACAAATACTCTGGGAAGAAGATTGAAGTTCAGTTGACTAACAGTTGAAAATTAGTAAGCAGAACATTACGAGTGCTTAACATACATTCATTTTCCGTAACTCAATTATTTGCGTCCCTATGCTCAAGTTCCTACAATTTAAAATTTATCCCACTTGTCCATTTGTTCAAGAATTTGAAATCAAGTATATAAATCCTGTGTTTATTAATTATAAGAGTACAAGGAAGATAAGCCTAGAGTGTAAAAAGTGTATCACATGTCTGTGTTTCACATATTTTTATAAAGCTTGCTTTTCCCCTTATCACAATCATGGCCCAAAACACACTATAAATACAATTCTCCAGGGACATTTACAGGTTTACACTTGATAAAGAAGTATCAGTTTTTCAAGACACAATATTGGAAACATCTCTTTCCTTCCATCTTGCTATGACATATTGCTATGATTGGATAAGAACAGTAAGTGCCTAATATCTGTTACTATAACCTAGATTCAGCCATTTCCAAATTCACTTGTAGAAAAAAATGAGCATAGTAAGATGCTGCCCATTGTATCTCCCTTCATCCTTTCACAATGGTCCATTTCATAGCAACATGTACTCACTAAAATCACAGTAACAAA
Source organism: Tenodera sinensis (assembly GCA_030765045.1). Taxonomy (NCBI): domain Eukaryota; kingdom Metazoa; phylum Arthropoda; class Insecta; order Mantodea; family Mantidae; genus Tenodera; species Tenodera sinensis. The sequence continues at coordinate 24,508,182 of CM060970.1, read as the reverse complement.
CCAGAGGTAAAAATCATTCACTCACAGCTCAATTATAACTTTATAAAAATGTAGCTTGAAAATCAACAAACTGCTGATTTAATAGGATATTATGAAGCAGTAATTGATATTTATAAGGTTTCCAATGGCAACCACAGATACATAGACACATTACTACCAATACAAAGTGGAACACACAAATATAGTACTAGTTCAGCACTAATTCTTTTCTGCTAGTTTAATGTCTACAAAGATACACTTGTGCATTATTAGGCTATTCTGATACTTTGTCCTAAGGTTGGATTTTAACTTCTTGATTCTAACATTGGCATTTTGTTTTAACCAGTATAACATACAGCATAAGTCATAATTATGATGATTAATTTGCATAGCCAACATAGCGTAGTCAAACTGAATCTTTGATAAGGTACCATGAGTCTTATTTGTAATATGGTGCTGAAATATTCGTGAGCACTCCATTGCAGCTGTCCGAATCTTTTATAGAATATAAATACAGCTGTTAGCCTGCAATATTATCTGTACAGATCAGTCATACCTGGAGCACAGCCTTTAAATCACTTAAATTTAGGAGAACAACATGCAGATCATCTACTAATATTGCCTTGTGTTGATGACTGTGTAGAATTTGTAGCACTATTCTCACTGTCTCTTGCTTCAACAACAGATGGTCTAGAAATTGCGAATTCACTTTGATTAATTATATCTGGGTTTCTCAGTGTAGAGACAATGCCATTTTCCTGTAAACAAGATAATCAAGCTGAAAATATTACTGAAACAGAGTATATAGCTGTTGCCAAATTTAATGGTGGCTGGCTCAACACAAAATTCAATCATAGGCTTGCTATGCCTTGCAGTATTGTGTAGTTAAGCATGCTGTGAAATCATGCTGTACAGCTGGTGATATATCATTTGTGCCCACAGAGTTTTTTTGTAAAGTAAACCCCAGCGCAACAGCCCATGAAGGGCCAGCCGCTGCATCCCCCACCTCTGCTCATTACAGGTGTCATTGGTGGGGTGGAGTACTGGAGGGTGGCAAGTGCTCAGTGTCCTGAGCTCTTCTAGCCAGTTATGCTGGCTCTCAAAAAGTCTAATTCATTATTATAGAATGAATAATTCAAATTATTGGTTTAATATCAGTTATTATATTAATTTTATTTATCGCAATGATATTAACTAACTTCTGATAAAAAAATTGAAGATTGACCTGGAGCCGCTACTTCTCCATCAAGTAGCTCCTCAATTGGCCCCCCTGGGTCCTAACAAGGTTGAGTGTACCCTGTACCAGACCTCCCAGTGGGGGAAAAATCCCTATGCTAGTACCAGGGATCGAATCTGGGTCCTCTGTGCCAACTGCACTACAGAGGTGGTCGGAGTTTATTTATACAACAGGAAAAAGAATAATGGTCAACTATCAGCCGCCATTAAATTTTGCAGATGCCATAGTAATTCTTTTGCTGTAAAGTAATTGCTAATTATTGTAAGTATATCAGATAGCATTTCTGACTGAAGGTATAAGAATGTATAATACAAAAACTGAAGTTAACACATAAACAATGTCACTCTGGAAAGAAGTCCCTATATAAACAAAGGGCAGCAGGACACTTTTTAATTTGAATTTATTTTGCCCACTCTGTTGTAGTTCTTGGTGTCTTATTCTATGTTGGGCATGGAAAAAAAAAACTATTTTGTTGTTTAACGACACTGTCAATTGCCAGGATCACAGCGTCGCCGGTGTGCCGGAATTTTGTCCCGCAGGAGTTCTTTTACATGCCAGCAAATCTACTGACATGGAGCTGTCGTTTTTAAGCACACTTAAAAACCATCGGCCTGGGCCAGGTTTGAGCCCGCGACCTTGGGATCAGTGTTGGGCATGAAAGAGTGCTTAATTTTGCACAGAGGCCTCTTATCAGGCTTGAAGAGTAATATTTTATTAATTATAACCTCAAAATTTGTGTTATTGTATATATGTTCATTTTTACTTTATTATGTATTGTATTCCAGCTATGTCCAGATTTCACTGGAAATGTATTTTTGGCCTGCTGAACCCAAAAAATGCATTTTTAGAAAAAGGTGTGTATGTCTATAAACAGCTTAGTTCCAAAACAGAAAGCTGGTTATTTACCAAATTTGGTATTTAAGTACAGTATTCCAAAGATCTCCAACCCTAATTATCCTTTATTGGAACATTTTTTGAACATTTTCATTTTCTCAAAAATGGCCGAAGATTATGATTAAAATAACCATATACGAGGGTTGGAACTTTAATAGTGACATTCATTTACAATTAATGCAAAAGAGATACATGTTACCAACTTTTAGTGTCCTTCAAAGTATCACCAGCATTGGTTCAACCATTCCCAGTGATATGGAAGTTGTAGGGCACCCTTAGCAGCGCCAGTTCTGTTAATAGTTTGAATGGAGTGGTCTACTGCCTGCCAAATCTCTGGAACAGTTCTGAAGCAAATGCCAGAAGTTGGTTCCTTCATGTTTGGAATCAAGTCAAAGTCACAAGGACTTGAGTACAGTGAGTCTGGTGGGTGGTACAGCACTTCCCAGCCTCATTGACCAAACAAATAAGTCACAGCTTGCTCTGCATGTGTCCGAGTAACATTGTATCCTAACCATTTCTGCACTTCTGTCAAATCATACAGAACCCTGCCATTTCCCTCATGCCCAGGTATTCCTTCAGAATGTGAAGCACAGTTGCATGTGCTAATTGTTTATTGGGTGAGCTCATGAATTATATGGCATTGATCACTGTCCTAGCTCATGAATTATACTAGTATGGCATTGATCACTGTCCAGTAACACTACAAGAGCATGCACATCTTCACTGACACTAGGATGATTTGGCCGATGCATGTCTGCCACATTTTGGCACCCTTCATTGAAGGCTTTTACCCATCATGCCACTGTTCTGTAAGGCAACACAGATTCCCCACAAGCCTCTTGAAGACCTTGATGTCACTGCCATGCTGTAAACCTCTAGCACATTCAATCTTTATCCAACTCCATTGTTCCTGTTTTGAAAACATTGTGACAACACTACATTGGACTGCTAACTCTCACAGGACTGTTTCTTTCGCCAATGTGCATTGTGTGATGTGAGAATGGAGAGGCCATTTTCTCAGAGGTGAGGTAGGTATGTAACTGCGTAACATGCACCATCAGTGACATTAAGTTCCATTGCATATGGACTCTGCAGCAGTATTGCCACTATTAATATTCCAAACCCTGTGATATGTATAAAATATTTTTTATGACAAACGAAATGTATATCTTCTGCTTTCTGGAAATGACCTCAAAGTTCTTTTCACTCTGAATGACTTGCATAACTGGTAAGCCTTAAGACATAAAATTCTACTATACAAAAAAATGTAGATCTTGTAAAAGCATGCAATTTGCATTTGTTTTCTGTTATTGTTGTTGTGGAGTTAACCATTTCCAATATATTCCTTGCTTTTGGTTTGAATTTTATAATACTTAATTTTCTCAAATGTGAAGTCATTCACTTTTTTCTCCTGGCCATGAAAAGATAATGGAATTTCAAAGCCACCAAATAGCGACTATCTGTTAAAATATTTGACTATTTCTTAAGTGTATGTATCCTCATATTTTGGGAAATATATAATTAAATAATTTCAACAAGTGTTCATCTTGATTAACATTGAAGCAGATGGAAGAATAAGTTTTGTTGTACAGAAAGTTATGTATATGTACCATCAAATTTTAATATTGTACTTTGATCATAGAATATTTTAATAATGCATAATAAGGTGCACCTCAAGGCATAGCTATATGCAATGTCTGGAATTACAAATAGTGTCACTGCAAACACAATGGTACATCAGTTGATGTTCATATATTAGACATTGGCAGAAGCAAAACGTGCATTAAGGTTGCAAGGCTGAGCCTATCCTAAAATATCAATTCTCTTTTTTTTTTTCATTTCAATTTCCTCTAAGTATCACATTTTTCTCCAACTGTGATTTCTAATCCATTACCAAGTTGTGTGCAATTCACACATGTGTTGTTGGCAGCAGGCAGCTTTTCAAGGCAGACTCAGGCAAAATACAGTTTGCCTTGTTAATGCATGTGTCCGAGTGCTCAAAGTTTTGTAGGTAGAAGAGGGCTAAGAGGTTTGCAGCTGCTGCCATGAAGCATTCTATTTGATAAATTAGATTTTTAATTTGAATAGAATGCAAAAATTTGACCAAATCTATAAAGGAGAAACTTAGAAGAAACAAGGACTAAGGAACATGTTAGATGCATAAAACACAAACATCTAGGAAAAAAATCAGCAGCTGCCACCCATTTTTGGACAAAAAATCAGGACATAAATCCGAAACCAAAATTATTGAAATACTGTAGGAAAGGATGAACTGTCAACATGGGGACAGATTTTCATATGGAAGAACAAGAACAGTCCCCAATTTCAACATTCCACAAAGCAATCTATTGTGCAAGTTCCTAGAATCACCACCAGAGTAGTCTATGGATAGATCAGCTTCAAATGCAAACAAATAGTCTGAAACATGTTCTGGGAAATTTAAAAAGTGAGTGAGTGAGTGAGTAGGGTTTAAGGGCCCGTCGACAGCTAGGTCATTAGGGCCCCAAGTCAGAAGATAAAAGCAGGGAAAAACTCACCACCACCTAACAATGAATCAAATATTAAAACGGGGAGTCTAAAAGAAAGATAAAAGCTAAAACAGGTCAAATGTAAAACTGGTCTAAAAAGATAACATAAAAACAGTTAAAACCTCAAAACTGATCTTAAAATGTACACAGATAAAAATGCGAAGGTTAAAAATAAAATCACAAAGTAAAATACAAGTTAAACCTGCTTAATGTAAGTGTTTGGTTTTCATCTTTTTCTTTTTCAGTCTTATCTTGACCGACTTGGGAGCTGGTATGTTCAAGTCGCCATCCTCAGATGAGTCTGAAGAGCCCTGTCGGCTTGTTGAGCGGGAGCGGGACTTCTTTGATGTTGGACGACTACTCACCCGGTCTTTAGGTTGCGAATGGTGAGCGTTTCCAGGTAAAACGGTGTGGCTACTGCTTGTGGATGGCTGGTGAGCAGGTGTCTGCACGGCGGAAGATTTAGTTGCCGGTGCAGGTTGTTCACAGGACGGTGGAGAGGGAGAGGCGCTTGTTGGTGAGTCAGTCTGCGTGGCAGCATCAGCGACTGGAACGTGCTGAATGGCCACAGTGTGGGCAGGAGTTCGGCGGACTGCTGACGCGAAACCTAGGGTTGTCGCAGGTTTCAGCTGTTCAAAGCTGCGACGTGCTTCCAAAAAGGTGAGCCGTTCTTTCACGCGCAACTCCTGTATAGCTTTCTCGTCCATAAATTTAGAACACTGACGCAAGCTTGATGGATGGCTCTCTCCACAATTCACACAATGAGGGTCACGGGTACAAGCCGTGCCCTCATGAGGTGATAGGCCACAACTCTCACAAACGGCAGGATGGTTGCACGCTGCCTTAGTATGTTCGAACTTCTGACACTGAAAACAGCGCATAGGGTGAAATTTAAAAAGTAAGCTTCATTTAATGTCATCAAATGACTCACCACTTGTTTCAGAGAAACATTGAGACAGTAATCCATTTCACTCCATACATGTACTAACTTTTGCCTGATTATTGAGTTGACAGCTGCAACAATTCAGTTTCTCAGATCTTGCAGAGTAGTTGCCATAGATGGGACAAACACTGCAGGGAGTAAAAATTGCAGGGAGTAAGGTCTGCTGATCTTGGAGGCGAAAAACAGTGAGCAAGATTTTGTTGGTTACCTCTTCCAATCCAACCGTGTGGGATGGTGTCATTCAGATAACTTCACACTTCAAGGTGAAGTGAGGCAGTGTACCATCTTGCATGAAAATAAAATTGTCTGAAGTTTTATGAAGTTGAGGAAACAACCAATTTTGCAGCATTCCCAGGTATGACATTCCTGTGACATTTCCCTTCACAAAAAAGGTCCATAACTTGATCAAGATGTTATCGGACTTCGAGCCAGGTGTAGTGATGAAGCTGTTCGTCGCCAGGAAAGCTTAAAATCACATTTTAGTCCACAACTTGGTTAAGAGAAATGGCACAAACACATTCACTTTTGGCAAGTCTTGTTCATGTTCCTTGACTACGCCAGAATTTTCTGTTCTTCAAATTCTTCATTATGGCAATTAACTGTAACCTGAGAGATCAAACATTGATTCATCTGAAAAGATGAATAATTCCAAACTTGTCATCTTCCATATTCTGAAGAATTGAAGTGCAAAATTTGTATCTTCTGATGCAGTCACCAGGACACAGTTTATGCAGTAATTGGAACTTATAGGACTTCATATGCAGGCATCAATTAAGAACATGCCATTACCATTGTGTGAAGTTGCTGGCTTGTTCATCTTGCCTGGATTTCTGAGGGCTCCATGTGAACATTTCTCAGACGAGACTCAACATTGTCATCAGATGTGTGTGGGCGACTGGTGTTTTACTGTTTGCAACTCTGACAAATTTTTTATGCCAGTCACAAAGCTGCTTGTGACGAGGCAGCTGTTTGAACTGGTGGCAGAATGCACATTCACTTGAACAATGGACTAAGATCTTGCAAATTCCAACACACAAAATACTTTTCCTGTGGTGTGGTTGCCATGTTGCTATAGGCAAACAGTGCAGCTACAACCGAACTCTGAACTTTCCTCTATCCAATGATATGCACAGTATGTTTCTATCTTTGGTAGATTTTCTGTAATATCTTACAGAATTACAGAATTTAAATATGCTCTTTCATTTTAAACATGCTGTATGTGAAAAGTAGGAGGCATTGATCATGCCAGAAGTGTATAAACTTGGACTTAAATTTTACCTTTCCAGTCACTGTAGCTGTTAAACATTCATTTTAGGCTCTGAAAAGAATACCAACACCACACAGAAACTGGAAACGTTAAGCAGCCTTGCACTGATTTCAATAGAGGAAATACTGAATTGTAAGAAATCATCCAAAACTCAAATTTGTTGGTATTTTGATAGAAAAGGTTGGGACACTTATCAGCACAGCCCAAGGTGATATGAGGATGTATGAAGATTGTAAAAAAAAATATAAGGAAATTATCCAGCTTTGGAAATCATGCTATAGAGAACAAGCTATTGAAATTCACCAAAAGTCAACTGTAACATATTTACCCATAATACTCTGATTATTATGTGACATTCCATATGTTTATTATACATCATTACCAGCAACTGCTACCAGAAGATTAAAGATATGACAGTAATTGGTGTTACTGGTAGGTTTAATTTGGCGATACAAGTCGTATCTCATAGGTAGGCCAACTGTTCTGTTTAAATGGTTTCACACTTCCTTCTAGTTGTGGTTTTACAACATGATTCATATTAGTAAATGCAGTATGCTATATAAAGTAGGTTTTATGGACTAGTTTGATGCTTTAAATCTCATTGTAAAGTTGGCAGACTTCAATTTAGTGTAATCTTGCCCACGTTAAAATTTTGGGAGACATTTTCTGTTTTAAAAGCCTTACAACATTAGCTCTATTGGAAGGTTTTCCCATTTTTGCAGAATTATGTTCTCTCTCCACTTTTCAGTGTCAGAACATTCTGTACACTTTCTTCCTTTTAAGTCATTTACATTCATTACTTCTGTCCTAGCACAGCCACATTTTGTTAAAGCCTCTTTATTGCAAACTCTGATATGTTGGTCCCCAATTTATTTTTAAATATCTATAATCTAATAATGACCTTTTTTATGAAAGCTGTGCATCATTTTTAAATTTTACCATTCCCTTCCCTTAAGTATCTTTTTCTTTTCTGCAGCTTCTATCACTAGTAGAAAGATTGCTTTCACTACAACTTTTTGATATTCAGAAACTTGCAAGACATACCTGAATGTGTGCACCTTCCATGGCTTCAACTAAGTGAATATCTGTAATTAGCAGTGGCTCTGGTTTATTTTTTTCCATGGAGATCTTCTCTGAAGTATCAATAACAGCTACTGGTACAGAAGGTGTGCCATTTTTGTTGTGAAGTCCAACATTGTGCAAACTGGGCTTGGGCATTGAATCAGCACTGTTGTTACGTAACACCACTGGACGTGGCCCTGAAGGGAGAGTGACAAAGCAACTGGGAGGTGTACCGACACTGTTATGTCGGATTGTTCCACTTCGACACAGATGGTTATGGTTTAGCGGAGGTCGCATTGAGTCTTGGCTGTCTTTTCTCTCATAGCGGCTGCTTCTCCAAGTCATGCTCTGGATGCTACTGGTACGAAAGATGCTGCTACCATTACTGCCTCTCCGACTGTTTCCCATTGATACTGCCATGAACTGTGTATTCTGTAGCTGAATGGGCTGCAAATATTCAAATCACATCTGTAATGACGTAACTCTTGCTGCAAAGTAATACACACTTTATTCTAAAAATGCTAAAATGCATACCTACTTCATGCAGGACTTTTGTTCTGATCAATAAGTAGACCCTTTAAATCCTTCTGATAATTGAAGGTTTAAAAGAACCAACCTCAACAAAAGCCCGCGTCCAATTCCTCACCTTCCTGTGGTGAAACTTAGTAATTGCACAATAATTTTGTTATCAACAGAAAGGAGACCCTTTAATTCCTTCTGAAACTGGAAGGGTTAAAGAAACCGACCTGGTCAAAATCATGCTCAGCAATAAGCACTGGTCAGCATTGTGAGTTACAGACCCAGTCTGATATTCCTTCCATTCCATATGTCATATCCCCTCTTTAACCTTTCCTATCCAGTCTTCCTCGACTCGTTTTCTTTGATCCCATTGGTACAGAGTATTGAGGCCTAGGGGGTCATTTAATTTTCTTTCCTGTCCATACTTCCCTTTACTAAACCCATGGCACAACAGCCCATCTAGGTCAAGGTCTACCATCCGACCACTGCATTCCCCATCTCTGCCCACCATAGGCACCACAAGGAGCGGGGTGCAATACTGGAGATAGGACACGGTCAGTGCCCCAGTCCCTGGTATATGCAGCCTTCTCGACCATGGTCCATTACTTTTCAATCAAGTAGCTCCTCAATTGGCTCCTTAGGGACCTAACGAGGCTGAATGCACCCTGAACCAGGTCTCCCAGTGAGAGAAAATGTCCACACTGCTACTGGGAATCGAACCAAGGGTTGCCTGCTTGGTAAGCAGCAGCACTACCACTGCACTAAGGAGATGACCTCCCCCTACTAAAGGTGATATAACCACCATTCATGGTGCCCATTTTTAAACAAAGCTATGAAAGGTAGAATTAGAAATAAAAAATTCAATGCCAGAGCCAGGATTTGAACCACAGATATGCCGCTCTATGCACAGCTACTCTTAACCACTGAGCTACCATGGTAACATGCTGACACAACCCTAAATTCTTCAACTGATTCACATTTTTCCCAGTAGACCACAAGGGAATCTTATATTCGAGACATTTACCCTCATGGTGACTTACAATCTTACGTACATAAGTCCCAGGCTTGAAGTTTTTGTATAATAGTTTCAATAAATCAGGCTAATTAATGATTGTTCGTACATACATAAACCATGTGTAGGTAAACTTTGAAACATAAAATCAGAAATGAAAAATCAATGCCATAGCTGGGATTTTAACCATGTATCACCATCTTTACACGTGGCTGCTCTTAACCAATGAGCTACCATGGCAACATGGCGGTACTACAGCCTTAAATTCTTCAACTATGAAGAAGTGCATCTGAAACATGCTATTTATCAGGATGCCTACTTTTAAAGATAAATATCCCGGAAGTAAAGTAGCCCCCATTCAGGTTTCCAGGCAGGGACATGTTTTAAAGGAAAACAGAATATCCAAAATTCATTAAACATTGTTCATTGAAATACAGGAGGACTATAGCAAGCACAACAAATTTGAACTGACTAAAATTATACTTTACCATAATATTGACATATTTGTAATTCAAGAAGCAAATCTAACATTACATCTAAAATATTACCAGTTTTAAGATTTTAGCAGCTATAAATTTACTCTCTAAAGGATGACAAATAAGCAGTGGTGTTCTGGTTTGAGTTCAAAAACTCTTACTTCATCTTTTAAAGTCATTAAAGAAATAGACATAATTGAACTGAATATATAGAAGAAAAAGCATACTTAAATTTAGTCTACCTACAACTCTTCAAACACTCCTAATTTTGAAATAAATAGAACAATAGTGTTTGGATATCTCAATGCTCATTTAAAACAGTGGGATTATGATTAAACCAAACACTGCTGGAAAAATCTTGGAAGATCTATTCCACAACTTGTGAAGTAATTTACCATAAAGAAGATCCACCAAACTTTATCCACTATTCTGGTGCTGGTACCAATCCTGACCTAGCTTTTAGTATCCTTTCCTTTAATTTAAACACACAAACCACCATACAAATCTTGGTTCTTTCAGAACACAGAAGTCTTATTGCCACTATTCAACTTGAAAAGAAAAATTTGACTTTATTGAACTATAAATACAGAGAACTTTGAAAAAAACAAAATTACACAAGTGATCTTCATTTGAAAATCTGTTGCTCATATCCTGGCCATGGCATTGAATTTTTCAGGCCTGATACTACCTCTCAAACATTGCCTATAAATGGTGTGTGTGTTAAAAAGAAATTAGTAAGTTGGTTGGCATAAAATAAAAATTACACAAGTCAATTGGAAATCAAACTAGGAAAAATCTCTAAATGAATCAGCCCAGATAAATTAAAGATTTTATGTGAAACAATTTTAACAGTAAAGAAGTGCATACAAAGAGGAACAATTAAAAACTATAAACCTTTTTGGAACCCACAACTCAAAAATATGAAAAAATATTGGGAAAAAAAAAAAAAAAAAAAAAAAAAAAGCCAGAATCATAGCGAGTAATTTGAAGATCTCAAAGAAATGCAATTAAAAACAGAAATAATAATAATAATAATAATAATAATAATAATAATAATAATAATAATAATAATAATAATAATAATAATAATAATAATAATAATAATAATAATAATAATATCAAAAGACAACATTTTCACAATTTTCTCCAAAGATGGCTAAAAAGCATATAAATTCATTCCAAATAAAAAGATAAAGGGATTTTCAAAGAATAATTTGCTGCTATAGCAGTAGAGCTTTACATCATCTGAAAACTGTTACAAATTAGCTTACGTTCATTAAAACTGTTATTCAATTCAATTTCCTGTTTACTGCAACAACTTTATAAGCAAGTTGCTTAATCTTAATTTTTAAAGAGTTAGTACACAATATATGGCAAAACAAATACTGGAATGACAGGTTTCCGTAGCGATGAAGTAGGTATTTATTGTATGTACTGGTTTGACACATTCTCAATTCAATTTTATTATTTCTGAAATAATGGTTCTCATAATAGAAGAGAAGGTTTATAAAGATGTGCTGAAATTTGGAACACCAAACGTCACTAAAAATACCCATACATATTTTGAAGATGACTGTCCCCCTCCTCAGTAGATGTACAACTGGTTCCTGGTGCTAGTGGCAATCTTAACTGTAGCGATGACAGTGGTGGTGGGATCTGTTAGAAGAACGATCTCTCAAAGCTTATTCAGAGATAGCAAGTCAAATTCATAAGGTAATACTTGTGTTTTAATATATTGTGACGAATGACAAGTTCAGTTACTTTTAATGTCACTTTATTTCTCTTCTCAAACTGAATCACAAAACACATTTCTCTGTTCTATTGTTAACACAATTTGCAATTCACAGCTGTTCTGTTCTATTGTAATCTCGACATAAGTACTGCTCACTGTATACAACAAATAATTGACGATACATTCGCTAAAACTCAACTCTTCTAGCCCAACTCTGACTGTCCTAACCAGGCAGAGAACAAGGTGCCAGTTTCTCTCAAAATACACGTTTCTTGAAACTTCTAACAAGTCAGTAGTTGAGTGCTTCTCAAACAGTCTAGGATTGGTCCTTGTTTGTCCCAACTATGTCCTGATTGATCTGAGAACTAGGTGCCAGTTTCTCTCGAAATATATGTTTCTCAAAACTTCTAACAAGCCAGCAGTCAAAAGCTTCTCAAATAGCCTGAATTGGTTTTTGTTAGACCCAACTATTGTTGTCCTTGTTTACTGGCCACACGTTACCTAGCAGCATAGTGGTGTGAGGTAGCTGACCTCGAGCATCCTTTGAGGCAGCAGCTGCTGCTGTCACAATATGTATGTTTTCCCATGTATTTAGTTCAGCTGGGAGATTAGCTGCTTTCATAAAGTGAAGTTTTGTACAATCTCGTGATTGATAGGTCAGGAATGGTGGGCTACTGTGGATGTTTCACTTTGTATCTTATGGCTTTCATAGTTCCTTTTACTCTGGTGTTTAGGCTTCTCTTTGTTTAAATTCAAAGGTAAGCCATTTAATGACACTAAACAACACATACTTTAGAATTTCATGGAGCATGTTTCGGAGGTCGATTTTCCTCCATTATCAACCAGACATCGACTGGTTCTCTGAGATGTGGCTGGCAATGTTTTTTCTGAGGTCTCCTCTGGTGGTGGGTCAAGGAACTTGCTAAACATATTCTGGGGGATGTCGAAATTGAACACTATTTTTCAATGGACAGCTCTTGTTTTCCCATTGTATGTTTGAAAAGTTTTGGTTTTGGATTTATGTTGAGAGTTTTGTCCAAAAGTGGTAGGCAACTGCTGATTTGTCTGTTTTTTATGTTTCTGAAGTGTTTGTTGGATTTTGTTTCCAAATTTCATTTGATTTTTCCTATATAAACTTGATTACAGCCACTGCATTCAATTTGGAATATACCAACATTATTAGGTGGGATGGCACCTGATATTTGCGCTTAGTACATTTTTTATGGAGTAATTGTTTGACTGGTGCTAGCTGAATGCCATGTTCTTTGAAAACTTTTTTGAATTTATCAAAAGCCTATGGATAGTACATTAATTTTTTTACTGTCATTTTTGTTTGTGTTGCTGTGAGTATTGTAGTTTCTTTTAGTAACTTTGTTTTCCTAGTTTCACTTTATCCACTAATGATTTGGGGACCTTTGTGCTATTTCAATTGAACTGAATTTATTGAATACTAAAGCATATACATCTTGGGCTGCCCATGAACTTCAGCTCCCTGGCTCTTCTGTCATTGGACAGCCCTCTGCGGTTCTATACATTTGACATGTGCTGCTTATTAATCAGCTACAATTAATTACCTTTACTCAAACCTGTCTATCTTTCGTCTTTTAATTCACTTATTTTCACCAAATTCTCTTATACTTTCCTTTTCCTAACCTCATTACTATTTTAATGAACCCATTTCAATCTAAAATTAAATTTTCCACCTCTTTCTCTTATGTTTCATGATCGTTTACTAATAATTTCCTACACCTCATGAGTTCACTTTCTTATCTCTTTCACTTCCACCTTTTCCTTGCTTCACTTTCACTTATAATAGCTACTGGGCTTTGTCCCTAAACTTTTGTTTCCCTCCCTCCTTACAACCCTGAACACATTTCACTTAATCACTTTCTTTTCCATGTCATGTGGCACTGATCACCATTTTCCTCTCTTTTTGGCTTCCTATATATTAACACATGTTCATTATCTGAAATCCACTTATTTAAGATATTTCAATTATTTTGTTACATTCTGCTTTGTATTTTCCATTGGAAGAGGTATGTTCACCAGTCTACGTGTTTAACTATTGGAGATTCCTGTTTGTGACTTCTTGGGTTTTACTATGTAGTCTGTCTGCATTGGTTTTCTGTAAATGCCCAAGAGTTCTGTTCTTACTTTTGATTATTTTTAAAACCAAAAATGGTAGTTGCTCATCCTTTTCTACTTCCACAGTAAAATTCATGCTTCGTTTCATGGGCATTGCAAAGGGGGGAGGGGGGGGCGGGCGGGCGGGCGTGGACCCCCCTTGGAAATTAGTAACTGTAATGTGCAATCAATTACTATAAGACTTCTTCTTTCCCTGATTACCCTCCCCTTATGTAGGACTTACAAGCCAGTGCCTAGGGCCAGATGTCTGTCGGCTAGCAGAGGGGCCTCTGGACCAGACAAAGTTAAGACCTGGAAGCAGGTGGTCAGCCAAGCACCAGGTATGATAGTGAGGAAGAGGATGATGTGAAATGCAGGCGAAATGGATGATTGGAAGGGGAGCACTTGGTGGAACGAATGGCAAGGGAAACCGGAGAACCTGGAGAAAAGCCGCCCAGACGTTGCTTCGTCCACCACAAATACCATATGCAGGTCCTGCCTAGGTGGCAGGCGAGTGGTCTATCCACTCACCTATGATGCTGTCAATCTTCCAGACTCAGTGAAGGATGAGGAATAATCTTGGCTGGAGAAAAATTGCTACCTCCCCTGCCGGGAATCTAACCCGGGACCCCTTGCACAGCTGGCAGGTGCTCTACCAACTGCATTACGGGGTCAGCCCAATTACTATAAGACTATTGCTTTATTGTTGATGTAAAGAACAGTTTTTAGTTAGCATAAATTAATACGCTTATCCGCAACAAATACTAAAACTCATCTTTTGTATTTTTGGCAACAGAATAATGAATTAATATTGTTTAATTGTGAACTTCCAACATGCACCCCCCTATGCCATGCTCATCCTTCTTTTCCTGGATGCTTAAGAGCTTTAGTGCATCACTGATGTGTTTTTTGGAACTATTGCAAAGATGTCATCTACATACCGCTGCCACAGTTTGGGTATCCAAGGGAAACCGTTGGTGATCCTTATTTCTAATGCACTCGTGTAAATATCTGCTAGGAAGGGTGAGAGAGGATTGCCCATTTTTAACTTTTCCATGCAAAGTAGTTTCTGTATGCTGTAATTGTTTCTTGGAGCTAAGGCTATGATGAAGATGATGATCTTATTGTGGAACATTGTTTCCAGTCATACAGAGGAGGGCATCAGAATGGTGTGAGCTTGCTTTGTGTTAAACAACAGTACAGGCAACTAACAAAATAATGTTTCAGTTTCAGTTTATTGGTCCTGTAGATCACATACATGATATAGGACAAATCAGGAATATGGAGTATACATCTTTGTTACGAGGAAATGTCAGATTTGTCAATTTCAAGATAAGAATTCTTCTATGGAATAAACACTATGCTGCAATAAGAATATTTTTTACCTTTCTTTTAAACATAGCCTCTAAGGTGGCAAGTTTGAGTTTTTCTGGCAATTTATTATGAAATTTAATACCAGCATACTTGCTGCCTTTACTGAATAAAGTTGTATTATGCCTGACAATACTTAGCTGTTTACTTCTTGTCATGTTTGTTTTTCAGAATTAGCTTAAAATTGTTTTAAGTGCTTTCTAACATATATCACTACTTCTAGTGTATATATACACATGGGAAAGGAAATATTGACAGTAATCTACATATATTTTTACATGAATGTCTTGTTTACACCCATCACTATCCTAATTACTCGTTTTTGTAGCTTAAAATCTCCAGTCAGAATTTCCCCAAAATATTACACCAAACTTCAATACACTATATACATATGCAAAATATGAATTCCCTAAAGTGCTTAAGTTTACTGCTTTATTTATAGTTCTAAATACAAAACAAATTTGGCTTAATTTGGATGCCAGCTTTTCAACATGTGTGTTCCACTTGAGATGCCCATCAATCCATATTCTTTCTTTCCCTGATTACCCTCCCCTTATGTAGAACTTACACCCCAGGACTTACAAACCAGTGCCTAGGGTCAGACGCCTGTCTGGGAGTAGAGGGACCTCTGGACCATAGTGAAGACCTGGAAGTAGGTGGTCAGCCAAGCACCAGGTATATAGTGAGGAAGAGGATGATATGAAATTCAAGCAAAATGGATGATTGGAAGGGTGATAATGGAGCAATTGGTGGAATGAATGGCAGGGGAAACCGGAGCACCCAGAGAGAACCTGCCCAGATGCCGCTTCGTCCACCACGAATACCACATGTGGGTCCCTGGGATCGCCTAGGTGGTAGGCAAGCAGTCTAACCACTCAGCCATGGTGCTGCCATTATACTTCCAGACTCAGTGAAGGATGAGGAATAATTCTGGCTGGAAAAAAATTCCTATCCCCGTGCTGGGAATTGATCCTGGGACCCCTTGCACAGCAGGCAGATGCTCCACCAACTGCACTAAGGGGCTAGTCCATCAATCCATATACCCAGGAATTTTGTAAATGTTTTATATCCTCCAATCAATCCGCATTTCTCCCAGTAGACCACAAAGGGAGTCTCATATCAGAGACAAATACCCCAAGGGTGACTTATTATCTTAAGTACTTCATATTTTTTTCTTTATCTGATTACACTCCCCTTGTGTATGACTTATACCCCCTAGGACTTAAAAGTCAGTGCCTAGAGTCAGACACCTGTCAGACACGAGTCAGGAACCTAAGGACTGGACAGAGTTAAGACCTGGAAGCGCGTGGTCAGCCAAGCACCAGGTATGATAGTGAGGAAGAGGATGATGTGAAATGCAGGCAAGATTGATGATTGGAAAAGTGATAATGGAGCAATTGGTGGAATGAGTGGTAGGTGAAACCGATAAAACCCACTCAGATGCCGCTTTGTCCACCATGAATACCACATGTGGGTCTCTGGAAACCAAACCCAGGCTGCCTAGGTGGTAGGCGAATGCTCTAACCACTCAGCCATGGTGCCATCCAAGTACTTTATGTTATGGGATTAAATAACCTTTAGATGATGATTATTATAACAAACTTATTTCTTTGTTTATTAGCTTATGTTGTAGAAACCATTCCTGTAATTTTTGTTCCATGAGTGATATATTAGTTTCCATTTCTTTGTTAGTACCTGAACTATCAAGCGAGGTGTCCTCAGCATAAAGTACAGCGTTACTGGATCGAAGATAGGCTGGTAAATCATTACTACATAGCAGAAATATCAAGGGCCCTAGTACAGAGCCTTGAGGAACTCCACAAAGCATATGTTTTATTTCCGAACAATAAGATAAAAATGTATGTGTATAAATTGCTTTTCTCTATTATTTCAACTATTTGTTTGCACTGATCTAGATAGGACTTTAACTAGCAATTTGCTATTCTCCGTATCCCTTAACATTCCAATTTCTTTATCAATATCTCATGATTAACTCAAATGCTTTAGAAAGGTCTAGAAACAATCCAATATTATATTCCTTACTGTCCAATGAAGTGTATACACCATCTAGAAAATTGTATATTGCTGCCTCAATCTACCTTGCAAAAATCCATTTTGTATAGATAACATGTTATATTTCAACATAAATTTCAAACATCTATTGCGCATAACTTTCTCTAATATTCTTGAAATGGAAGACAGCAATGCAATTGGTCTAAAATTTTCCATTTTTTCTTTATCTCCTTTTTATGCAGAGAAATTATTTTTGCAATTTTCATACACTCAGGAAAAACACCTGCCAAAAAGGAGGCATTAAACAGGTGACAAAGTACTCGGGCCGTCTTCTAAAAATAGTCTGGAATCTCATCCACTCTGTGGGAGATTTTGTTTTTCATACTTTTTATTATGTTACTTACTTCTGTAGAAATAGGATACAGGTATATTGTGTTTTCATTTGTGCATTGGTCCAGAATTTATCACTTTTTCCTGAAAGGTTGGTTATTATATTTATAAAATAATCCTTAAACATTCTTATAACCTCTGCAGGGTCCGTAATTACTTATTTTCATCCTGAAGATTATATGTTTATTTCTTAGATTTAATGCCTATAGTTCTTGGTTAACTGCCTGCCACATTGCTTTTGCTTTGTCATTTGTCACATTGCTTTGGATAAATTTGACATTTTTGTGAGGTAGAACTGGAACTTAAAAATTAAATGCCACAACTGGGATTTGAACCACAGACCTTCCGCTTACCCGGCGGCTGCTGTACCACTGAGCTATTGTGACAAACTGCCAGAATGGCATTAAATTCTCAAACCAGTTCGTATTTCTCCTGGTAAACCAGTTATACCTCTCAAACTTTGCCCACACACGGCTTGTGTGTTTAAAAACACCAACAGTAAGTTTGTTGGCATAAATAAATAATAATTGACATTTTTGTTTCGCTTTTCTGCTAATAATACATTTTAATATATTAATTTGTAACTTGCATAGTACAGTTTGAAGCTTTCAGAATCAGTTGTTTTGTTCAATCTACTAAGAAGCTTTAGCCTTTTTGAGGATCTTTTTAATACCTTTAGTTACCCACAATTTATCTTTTTCTCTTATTTTTATACATCTCAATGGTATGGGCACGTCAAGATATAATTTTATCGTTTACAAATATTTGGAAGGCATTTTTTTTTGTTCCATACTTGTATCCCGCCTTTAACTGCAGAGGTCATATCGGCAGCCTTGCCTATTATCATTTAATTGGTGTTTACTTACATTAACTTCTAATATTTGTGGAAAGTGATCTGAGAAACCAGTTTCTATAACATTTACATTTTCTAAATCAAAGCTTCCCTGTCTTACTACCACTTGATCAATAATTGTTGCTGAATGTGATGTTACTCTTGTGGGTACCGGTGCCTGTACCTGTACGACAGGCCTTAAATTATTTAACAAGAAGTCCATTATTACCTTAAAGAACTAACCAGGCATAAAGTCTATATTCCAGCCTTCTAGTATGATAACCTTTCAATAACCTTAAATATCATCTAGAACCATTCTGAAATGCTCAATAAAAGTTTTTGTATCACCATCTGGTGCTTTATAAATACAAATGAGGATAATGTTATACTCTAAAATGGTAATAGCGCTGGCCTCAAAGTGAGGCTTACTTTCGTTCTATATTTTTAATAATCCTCTAAATTTTACGTGTTTTTCAACAAAGATGCATGATCCAAACTTTTTGTTTGTCCTACAGTAATACGAAGCTAATTCATGATTTTGGAAATTGTATGCAATTTCATCATTCATTGAATGTTCTGAAAAACAAATTACATCAGCATTGACTTTATCTTAGTTAAGCAATACTTCTAAAGATGGCTTTTTCTTACTCAGGCTTTACACATTTTGCTGGTATATTCCAATAATAGCTGTTTTCTTTGCAGTGAGAGATTTGGTATAGTCTATTGTTTGTGAAGTTTGCACCTCAGAGTTAATGTATAAAGTAGGAGTGAAATCATCACTGGACCTATTTGTTAGTTTCCCTGCTGCGTTCAACTTTACTTTTGGCCTGACTAAGAAAGTTGATTAAGATGATTATGATTAAGATGTAGTCCATCTCGTCCTAGACAACTAAAATTTAAACATTTGTTCACATCACAATAAACTGAGTTCAGTACTTTACAAACCCAGCACAAATTGTTATTGACACTATTAATACATATTGCATGAACATCCCTTTGCCTGATATTACTATTATACATGCTGAGGGAAACTTCCTCTTTATTTCCCTAACTAAATTGTAGACCTCACTCATTACTTCATCAAGACCATTTGATTTACGAATATTGTTTATTCCAACATGCACCATGACAACCTTTGGGTTCACCACTTCACTAACTTCAACTCTTCAATTCGCCTCAGTTCAGCTTTTATGCCAGGGAACACTTTAATATCCATATGTTCTATATTTACCTGTTTTATCATTGAGTCACCCATAATCAGCACTTCACTTTCCACTCTTTCCTTTCTGGACACGACCATTTTGGGTTTCAAGTTGTGATTTGTCCAAGTATATTTTGATTCCAGGGTTTGACTTCTCCATTTTGAAGAGGAATCTGAATTATTCTCTGGTGTTGATTCATGCAGGATACCATTTACTTGATGTTGAAACACTATATCGGGCAGTATTAGTATCCGTGGCTGCATTGCTCTTGGGTAGATCTTTGCTTACTGCTGTTGCGTAGGTTTCATCTTTTACAAACTGTAGTTCTGATTTTAATTCTTCACTTTCTTTCATCAGTGCTTTTATTTCTTCTTGAGCCCTTTTTACTTTTACTATGTATAGTAAAGTAGAGGAAGTGTTGTATTCCATCCAAAAATTCGACAAAAATTCTTGTAACAGTTAATGTTAGCTCTTATTGGCAAGTTCTGTTATACAGGGTCAGTCCTGTGTCAAAGAAAGGAGTCAAGAACTGTCCTACAAACGAAAATCAGGGATTACTCCCCCAACAGGTGTTAAGGGTTAGCAAATCATAGTGTACAGTGAACATTGCTGAAATTGGTCTGAAGGGTAACTCTGTTCGCTGGATGTTTAAAGCACTGGGTGGATTTGCATACTGGATTCAGTTTGCTCAGCCTCTTAACAGGAAGGGATGTGCGAGTGAGCTCAACTGCAGTATTGTAGCCCAGTGTTGTCTAATGTACAAGGATCCAAATTTCTTCTCCAACATGTGATTTTCAGATGAAAGACTTAGTCACCTTGATGATAACATTAACAGACAACTTGTTAATAATAATTGATTCTTGGGTGATCAGCTGTGTCAAATTTATAAAATTCAAGCTTTTGACCATTTGATTCTCCATGGTCTTTGTCAGGAACAAATACCAGGGTAAAAAACATGATGGTATATATACACAGATAAGGTGTGTAGAGCCAGGTAGGTTTTGGGCAATGAACGTGGAGAGCCCAGTGGTTGGCTGCTTGCCTAAGGTGGGGTGGGTCTCCTTGGTTTTCCTGTAATGCCAGTCAGCCGTTCTGATCTGCTTGAATTGTCTATGATGGTATGTTTGATTGCTGGTGCCCAAGCCATGCTTAGTTTGCGTCCTGTTAAAATTTGATGGATGTAATTTGATTTCTATGGATTCCTTGATAAGTCGATCAAAGTATTTGTCGGAGCAGTCAAGAACTTTAATGTCAAACTTTATTCTGTGTACATTATCAATACTGTGTTGTGCCAGAGCTGATTTTTTTAGGTTTTCAATGGCCAGATGTTATACAAACATTACTGCACAGTGTACAAGTTAACATTATTTTTTGTGTCCTTACATCAACCTGTGTTCATTAATACGTTCATAATCTTCAGAAGCATTATGAACAATTCGTGGCAATGACGTACATTTTGAACACATTCTGTACCACTGCAATTAACTAATGTTTCAGTATCTTTTCTTCTGCTGCATACTGCGTCATCTACATTATGTAGATTATACTCCCTCATACTTACTAGGATTATGTTCAATACAATAATATTCTTTCTTCTGAATACACTTGAGATCAGTAATAGGTTTATGAAAAGAACTGCCTAATCTGTACCCTCGTATCTATCCTGAAATGCTGTAGATAGCACATTTAAACTTTAAATAATACTTACCTGTCTCCCAGAGAAGCTGTTGCTGGCATTCCCAGAGCAGAAGTTAAAATAACCATAAACAAAAGGGTTCATGCAAGAGTTTGTGGAGGCAAACACAAAGAGGAACTTCTGTATTCGCTGATCTACTTCCAGTGCTGAAGCTCGATCTATCCAGTACCTATAGAATTAAACATTCTATATAAATACTGTGCATTATGATCACCTCATTAGAATAATCATTATTTAACCCATTCTTGGAGTATGCATGAAATTCTATTAACATTTTTAATCAATTTAATACATCCAGATTTGCTTCATATTGGGTATGTACAGATTTATTCATCAGGTTTATCATCATACATACTAAACCTTTTGTCAAATTTGGCAATTATCTCATAACTGTAAAATAGCATCAAAAGCATTGAGGAACAGAAGTGATAAAATACAAATTTGCAATGAACACCCCTCCATTTGGATTCTTTTTTGAGTTTTAATTTATGGACACTAACTGCTGTAGTTCTCAGCATTCCATTTTATTTGGCATGAAAGACCACAATTTTGCTCAAAGGACCCTTATCAGACTAAGTTCTTTTATGTGCTGCAAATCTATGACAGAGGACCATTGGCTTTACTTCCCTTCCAAAGAAAGTCATGCCAACGATTTTTCTGCCCAAAAACATCCATTGCCCTTGCTGGGTTTGAACAACGTGCTTGGGAACCAGAGGCTAACATATTATCCCCAGACCACAGGGAATGACCTCTCCCATTGGGTGTCTCTCTAGGTGTGGACTGGAGAACATCCACTAGGGTACATCACAACCATTGCAGCTGCATTGCATTTTTTAGTGCATTGGTGACAAGTGATGTCAGCTGAAGTACAAGAGGCTGGCTCAAATTCACTACTTTCCTTATTGTTGACCCTAAATTGGCTATATTTACTGTATGGCAAACCAGGTAATGAGGATTGAATAAATTCACTATTATGGCTTGTCTAGATTTATTCCAGTTAATAACCAACAATTTATTAAGCTGCTAGTCAAGAGTTACATATTATACCTACTTGTCCAGAACATTTTATAACTCCCTGAATTATACATATCACTGCCTTCTGTCTTGTCAACATTGTTGTTGAACTTACATCTGAGTTTAAACACTTCCCATCCAGAGAAATGTGAAGTCAGTGTCTTAAACATAATTGCTAGAAAGCTAACTGGAACTGTCCACCTTTTATACTCTGCCAGATAGATCCTAATTTTCCTGCTGTAATATGTAAGCTGTTGAAAAATTCAATGCCATAGCTGAAATTCGAACTATGGATCTTCTGTTCCACAGGCAGCTGTTATTAACCACTTAGCTGCCATAGCAATTCACTGGTACAACCCTAAATTCCTCAACTGATTCACATTTTCCAGGTAGACCACAAGGGAATCTCATATTTGAGACACATGCCCTAATGGTGACTTATAAGTGTAAGTAAAGCCCCAGGCTTTTAGATTTTTATATGATATAGGGTTATCGAGAAGTCATTCTGCAGTTCTCGTGTTGCCAAGATTCCCTAGAGATGGGAATTCACGTGGCAGTGTTGGCTGCCACGAGCATATGGTTACGACGTTTCGAGAAATAAATTTGATAAATTCATGTATGTAATTTATGAAAGGTAATTGTAGATAAACAGCATACCAATGTTATCTTGAGCAGTAGGCACAGGCAGGGTGTGGAGGGACTTGATAACCCTATAGTTATCAACAATATATTGGGCCAATAAGCTTTTAGCAAGAATAGTTTGTAAAACAGTGGTAAAGAAAGTCATGTGAATATGTTGAATTTTTCTGATCTGCAATCCAAAAATCGGGTATACCTGATAGTAGTTTAGCATATGAGGAGTTACTTGTTTTCATCATTGTTCACAATTTGTACTTTTAAGTATCCAAATTTTTGCATGATTAGGATTCCCCAATTCTCCAGTTTTAATTTCTTACATGCAGGAAAGCATATGTAGGTCTAAATTTATTAGGTGTCTGTTTCGGTTTCACTTGCTGAACCTCAAGATTAAAGTACAATGAGATCCTGTGTTGAAGTTCGGAGCACCTTTAGAGGTAACTGCAAATTGATAGATATTTAAGTAAGCACAGCCAGCTGTACTAAAATAATGACAATGGAACAAGACGGATCTTTGCATCCTCCTGAACAGTGAACAAGATCATATTCAAAACAATAAGACCAATAGTAGCTTATACCAGCAGAGCTTGGGTTCTCAAGATAATTAATAGCCATTAGCAATATGTGAGAGAAATGTATGGCTCATATGTGGTTAATGGTCAATAGTAATATGAAATTGCCAGAGTTGTGTGGAGAACCTAATGTTGTATCCTACATACGGAAAGGCAGATAAAATGGCCGGGATGTCTTTTTAATCCTGGTGAACAATGCAGCTGTGAAAAAGTTACTGGTCAGATCAGAAAAATAAGTTATCAATGGAATGTGTAACAAAATTTGCTAAAAATTTCACATCCATTATTCTCAATGCTACAGCAGTATTAAATGTAAAAATCAGTTTTTCAGAAAATTTCAAGGGAGTAACAAAGATTTTTTCCACAAAAGTTGTGTGCTAATACTCAGGGTTTAGCAACAAAGCCATTCTCTTTCTTGCCTTCCAATATGAGGTCAAGTCTAGATACAATTTAAGTTGTTCACAGATTGATAGATGTTCCATATTCATTTCCTCTTTATTGTTGCATAACAGACAATTTGGAGACAATAGCAATGTTTGCTGACATGTCCAATGGTAAGTCTGAACATGGCAATGGCTGTTTTTCAAGGTACCTAGTTCAGGAGTTAGTTTCAAGCTTCTTAAGAATTTTTATCCTTTGGAATTCAATACATTTGTAGTTAGTTTAGTTTTACAATCATTCATTTTTTTCTTAATGATACATTTAACTAATTCCAGTGGTACTTTTGGTTGTACCTTATTTTGAATTTTGGTTCCCTTTTTTGCTAAGATGTCTGCCTTTTCATTGTTACTCAATCCACAGTGTGCAGGAATCCACTGGAAGACTGTTCTTAAATTTTGTATCTGTTTAACTAAACAGTAAATTTCTCTTATTCTTTTCTATTTTTGTATTCTGAGTTAATGCAATTGCTTGGATTGCCACTCTAGAATCTGATAAAATAACTGTTTTTACATTTTTGTAGCCAAATGGATATTTTAGCAGTGTAGATTGCATCAATTTCTCCATTAAAATTTGTGGTGTAGTTTGTTTTTTTTTTACCTGCAACCTGAAGCAGCTGTCCTATATATGGCAATGCTATGCTTTGTTACTTTGGATTAAGTTCTGTTATTGGCAATTTCCATAAGAAAGCTATACCAGGAAGTTATTAACTTCTGAAACTTCCTACATGTTCCAAGCTCCAAGTGCTGCTCATGATGAGGCCAAATGAACAATCAACTCTTAAGTAACTTGCTAAAACTCCAGTCATACCTGTACATAAATCAGGAAGCATGAAATCAGTAATCGTAGATTGGGTCGACATCAGAAGTGACAAATCATTTCCATTACACAAGTACAGCTTGTCCAGACTGTCATGGCACTCTCCCACTCCTGAAGCATAGATGCGCAATAGAAGAGACATGCCCACTTACATAACAGGAGAGGTGGGGATCAGTGTTCGCTCGCTCTCACTGTGATACCTACACAATTGTTTATAATACATAAACATACACTGCGACCGTCCAAGTTCTGACATCACTTGCTTGTTCCCCACCACTACAGTCACTTCTCCTCTCTTGCAAATGTGGAGTGTCACCACGATCTGGACAAACTGTAACCAGTGACAAAATCTAATGTCTTATGTTTTGATCATCAGCGTTGGCAGACTTTTCCAGTGGGTGGGGGGGGGGGGGGGGGCGCATGTTGGAAGTTTGTAATTCATTATTCTGTTGCCAAAAACCATAAAAGATGAGTTATAGTATTTGCTGCAGATAAGCATATTAGTTTATGCTAAATAAAAACTGTTCTTTACTTCAACATTAAAGCAATAGGTATAATAGTAATTAATTGCACATTACATTTATTATTTTGCAAGGGGGAGCCGCGGCCCTCCCCCTTTGCCCCCCACCCCCACATGGCAACATCCAAAAGAATAAAAATATGAAGTGTTTCATTCTTTTTTAAAGAAATAGAATGCATTATGGTTTCTTCTGTTTGGAATTTCAATCATTTGAGGTTATGTAATATGTCACCCCTGTTTCTGGCATTCAGAGTAAGAGTTGAACTTTACCTCCAGTTCACTTCTATTTAGTACTATTATACCAAGTATGGCAGCTCCAATTTCTGTTTCTGGCATCTTAAATTAACGCCAATATGTCCTTTTCCTCACATTTCCAAGTATTTCTTGAACGTTAATTTGTTTCAATCAATCAATTTATTCATCCTTCGATCAAATACATGATATTGGATATATCAGGTGTATGTATTACCCTGTTTCTTATAACCTTAACCCTCTGATTTATATTCTTCCTTCCCCTTTTCTTGATTGGCTTACGAGTACAAGTGAGTCGCGTGCATACAAGGATGGGCGATAAAAGTGATATAAGCATCTGTCAATACACCTCTGTGATATGTAAGCAAGTGACTGTCGTCCTGAGAGGCAGGTTTCAATCGAAGATTCTTCCTTTCTATTTGTTAATAATACTTTACATGCGTTCTAAATGCATTAATTCCGTTGCGTAATTTGTTTAATTCATATGGTCATGCTGAACATATTTGAAGCCAATTATGTTAAGCTATTTTGTAGCGCTAAACAGTATATTCCACGACAGAATCAATGAAAATTGACTAGTGTACGGACAGTTTAAGAGAAAGTTAGATGGAACAGAGATACCTTAATTATGCAGGCTATAAAAATCTGATATTCAACAGTCACTAACTTACTATACTTCCCTATTATGTAGCTTTTGCAAAAATCATCATACGCGAAAATTCTTAACCCGATGAATTGGAAAAAGGACTGCAAGTTCATGCCGCTTATTTTTCTAGGCATTTACCTATTAGGAACTTCATAGTTGACGGGTTAATTTAAATATTATAATAACATTATCATTCATATTGCGGTAGGTACTGCGTTTATTGTAAAATCCTGTACAAAGAGAAATCAAATTTCCTATTTATAGTTGCAGTAGAGCAAATTGGTGGAAATGACTTTATCTCTGGCACAAATCGAGGTATGCATGGCCGATTTTGACCACCAATTATTGCCTAAACTGAAGCTATTCAGGTGCAAAACTATAGAACATTAATAGTGCACTCATTTTATGGAAACATACATAAAATTATACCCTTACCAAGTAAAATGACGGTAACTGCTAGAATAACGCTGTCCACTCCTGAACGAGGTAAGTAGAGAGAACTGCTGAATTACATTTGAGGTACCTACTGAACCAACTGAACGTGCCACAGAGCCCCAACTGGCCCCAACGAACTGATTTCCTTCCTTCCTTCCTTCCTTCCTTCCTGGTTGCTCGCTGACTACGTCATGTCCAATGATACGTGACTAGCGCCAAAGACTTTTTTCGTTTGCCACGCAATGATATTACCTATTCTATACTGCATAGGTGCATCTTCTGCCTATCGCATACATACCTTCGTAGACATATCATTTACAACTGTGGACATTTCCCACTTCCTTCATAGTTACATATTTATTGCCGAAGACAGCACATTTTTTCTCTAAGAATGAATTTTTATCGACCAGTTGATAAAAATGCTTTATCGTTATGAATAATAGGGTGACAGACAAAAGAATTCGGATAGACGTAGCATGTAACTTAGAACCACAATAATTACATTTAAAAAAAAAAAAACATGTATTTTTTCTTTTGTGATTGCGTTTTGTTTCCTTCTAACTGCTAGCATTAGTAATTCAACAAAAATGTTCTTCTTTGACAAGATCTGCTCATTTCTTTACTACCGTCTGGTATTATGCTTGGACATCAGTATTCAGCTCACCCCAATTTGACGGCACTACCATGTACGTATGTAAGCAGTACTAGATGCATGGTGCTTGCAGTCGTCCTGTACACTTACAACGTTAGGATGTGTAGCTGCCGCATTTAAATCACAATGGGGCACAAAGGACTGGAAACTACGATTGAAAAAAGAAAAATCATTGTTAATCTTTATAACGAAGTAGAAACGCAGAAATAGCTCTTGCTGTTAAAAGAAGCTGTATAACAGTTTTCAAGCAAAAAATTACAAAGAAAGGAAAACAGTCATCAGCAGCACAAGACAAGGATGTCCAAGTAAGCTTAGCCCTAGGGATAGGAAGACAACTGTCAGAATGACACAGAAAGATCCACGAATTTCAGCATCAGAAATCATAGTCCATTTAAGAGAAAACCTAGGAAAAACGGTCCATGTGCAGACTGTCATCAGAATGCTGAATAGTGCTGGTTTCAATACCAGAGTACCCAGGCAAAAACTCTACCAGAAAAAACGCAAGGAATTTGCGGAGGAATTTGTTGGAGAAACTGAAGAGTTCTGGGACAGCGTATTGTAGTCGGATGAAAGTAAATTCAATTTGTACCACAGTGATGGCCGAGTGAAAGTATGGTGACAGAAGAATACAGAGCGGGATGTTAAGAACATGCAAGCCACGGTCAAACATGGGGGCTAGTGTTTTGGTTTGGCGATGTATGGCTTCATCAGGCGTGGGGAAACTTGCAATAATTGATGGATTATGGACAAGTATGCCTATTTGAACATGTTGAAACAAAATGTGAAAGTCAGTGCTGAGAAGTCTGGTTTAGATAGGAGTCTCAACTCTCAGCCTATGGCATAAGCTTTGGGTTGTATACAGAGGTCCCTCTGCTCCCCGACAGGCGTCTGCACTGACACTAGGCACTGGCTTGTAAGTCCTAGGGGTGTAAGTTCTACTTACGGGAAGGATAATCGGAAGAAGAAGAAACACGTATATACTTGTGCTCCTCAATAATATATAATTGTGTTATGTAAATGAAATGCCTTGCTTTGGACATCCCGGAATAGAAATAAATGTTTATTGGTGCCTGAATACTTACATATGTCTGTCTCTATATATCAACGAGTCATATAAACGGTATATTCTACTGATGTGATGCTGCATTTATTTGCTTCCATTTTAGTGTTTTCAGTAAACAAATAAAAAATGAAAACTCATTTTGTAAACTGCACCCTATTTTTTACTTTCTCTACTGGTAAGTAGGGGAAGTATTGTATTCCACCCAAAAATTCGATGTCGAGATTTCACCGGAAATATATGTTTTGAGGCCCCCTGAATCCAAAAAAAGCATTTTTAGAAAAAGGTCCGTGTGTGTGTCTGTGTGTCAGTGTGTCTGTCAGTCTGTGGACAGCGTAACTCAAAAACGAAAAGTCGGTTAAACGCCAAACTTGGTATTTAAGTTTAATGTCTTTCAAGGATGCGACACGAAGATTTTGAAGAAAATAGCCCCACCCTACACTACCTTTTACATGGAAGATTTTTCGAAAATTTTGATTTTCTTGAAAATGGCTCTAACAATTTTGATTAAAATGTCATATGTTTGAGATATTTTGATGACAAATGAAATGTATATCTTGAATTTTCTGGCTATAGCCCCTGTAGTATTTACTTTGGACGACTTTTGCATAACTGGTAAACCGTTAGAGGTAGACCAATTGCTAAAATACACAATTTATGTCTCATTAAATTTTCTTGTAGGGTGAACCATTTCGGAGATATTCCTTGTTATGTGTGTGAGTTTCGGAAAACTTAGAACTTTAGCGAAATGCAACAACGTTGTTCATTTTTTTATATGTTAATCGTGCAAAGAGAACGGAATCTGAAAGGTCAAAAAGATTTGACTGTCGCACAAAGCCTTCTGTATTCTAATATTACCCTTGTACCTACAAGGACATAAGCAGTAAGATAATTTGTACGAATGTTTATCTTAACTAACATGGAGATATAGGAATAAGAGTTTGTTAGAATGGTTAGTACAAGAGTAGAGAAAGTCATGTGAGTGCAACACACCAGATTTTTTTATTGACGGAACGTTTAAGAGTTCTAAGAAGCAATTTACTGTTAAAACGGAGCGGTGCAGGGGTGCAGCGGTGCAACTGCCAGATCCGCAATGATTGGCTCCGGAAATACAGCCACCTGAGTGCTCGAGTCGATTATATCGGCTCGCAATACATTATACTATAATATAAATATATTTTTGTGACATCCTGTAGTGACGAAGTGCAAACGCTAGGCAGGGTCTAGCCTTTGTGCTTCCAAAGTCAGGTTTATAACGGTACCTACTTCTGGCTTTCGTAATATTAAACAACCCCTCTATCTGCGTTTGCATGCATTTCCTGTGAAAAATGGCAAGTGATATTCGCGAGGTTTTTGCAGCAGGCGTAGAAGACGTAAAGCTTATTTTGATCGGTGTGAGGTAAATCCCGATTAGCTTTCATCAAGTAGTGACAATGAAATCGATTTTGGTAATGTCATTCCGGGTACCCCCCCCCCCCCCCCCCCCCCCCCACTTACCTTCGTGGTTTATTAATAGTGTAGTTTCACATTGGAGAAATATTAATTTACTACGCTATGTGGGAACGATAAATTTGCACTTTAGTAGAATATTTTGCAATAATATGCTCAAGAGTAAAATAATAAATCTTTACTTCATTTATTGGTGAGTAGCTAATAAAATATACCTAGGTATACCATACATTTGCACATCGTTTTTTTTACAGCATACAATTTTAACAAATTAAAAAAAATCCAGAATAACGACGCATGCTTTTTGTTTAAGAACGCCGTTCTTTCATTTTATATAGGTCATACTATTTTATGTGCGTTTTTAACAATGACATTTTAAGATGAAAATGCGAAAAGAAAATTGTCTTTAAAATGTTTACTAGGGATATGCACCATTCTCTCTTTGGAGAACCTTACGTAATGAGCAGCTATCCCACTCCACTCCTCAGTCGGAGGGACAGACAGTCAGTATCCAGTGACGGACACAAACATGGCAGTTTCTAAATCATACCCTGAATTTTCTGGTAATGTCCTCTTTCTTCTGGATGATTGCATAAATGGTACACAGTAAGAGACAAACAATCGCTTATTAAATAAAACACTGCATCTCGTTAAAACACACAATTTATGTCAAATACTTCGTTTTTCTTTTGAGTGAACCATTTCCGAGATATTCTTTCTTATTTGTTTGAATTTGCCAATACTTATATTTTTTCAAATAGCAATATATTATTCGCTTTTTTATTTCTTGACCTTACAAAAAGAGCGGAATTTTAGAGGCATCTCTTAAAGCATGTCACTATCGCTCAAAGCCCACTGTATTCCCATATTCCCCTTGCACCTACAAGAAAATTAGCAATAAGTTAATTTCTGAAAATGCTTATGTTGATTAAACTGAAGTAGAAAGAGAAATAGTGCAAGAATAGTGTGTATAAGAGTAAGTATAGCTCTACATATATTTGCGAACTGAGTTTCTCCAAGTTGAACTATATCAAAAGTCTGCATCGTAATATGTTACGCGACGATCACTTGGTGTATCTTCTAAGGCTATACACTTCGACATTGTCGAGTTGAACTATATCAAAAGTCTGCATCGCAATGTGTTACGCGACGATCACTTGGTGTATCTTCTAAGGCTATACACTTCGACATTGTCGAGTTGAACTATATCAAAAGTCTGCATCGTAATATGTTACGCGACGATCACTTGGTGTATCTTCTAAGGCTATACACTTCGACATTGTCGAATTGAACTATATCAAAAGTCTGCATCGCAATGTGTTACGCGACGATCACTTGGTGTATCTTCTAAGGCTATACACTTCGACATTGTCGAGTTGAACTATATCAAAAGTCTGCATCGCAATGTGTTACGCGACGATCACTTGGTGTATCTTCTAAGGCTATACACTTCGACATTGTCGAGTTGAACTATATCAAAAGTCTGCATCGTAATATGTTACGCGACGATCACTTGGTGTATCTTCTAAGGCTATACACTTCGACATTGTCGAGTTGAACTATATCAAAAGTCTGCATCGTAATATGTTACGCGACGATCACTTGGTGTATCTTCTAAGGCTATACACTTCGACATTGTCGAGTTGAACTATATCAAAAGTCTGCATCGTAATATGTTACGCGACGATCACTTGGTGTATCTTCTAAGGCTATACACTTCGACATTGTCGAGTTGAACTATATCAAAAGTCTGCATCGCAATGTGTTACGCGACGATCACTTGGTGTATCTTCTAAGGCTATACACTTCGACATTGTCGAGTTGAACTATATCAAAAGTCTGCATCGTAATATGTTACGCGACGATCACTTGGTGTATCTTCTAAGGCTATACACTTCGACATTGTCGAGTTGAACTATATCAAAAGTCTGCATCGCAATGTGTTACGCGACGATCACTTGGTGTATCTTCTAAGGCTATACACTTCGACATTGTCGAGTTGAACTATATCAAAAGTCTGCATCGTAATATGTTACGCGACGATCACTTGGTGTATCTTCTAAGGCTATACACTTCGACATTGTCGCCAGATATTCATAGACTACTTAAACGTAAGCAGTACCAAAGAAGTCATTAGTGAACAGGTGTGAAGCGCATGAGATTTGAAAGTGCTTTCGTAAATCATACTCAACGTAATGTCACCAATCCGCCACTGCGACATAATGCACGGCTGGGTGTTAAAGAGGGTCAAAGTCAGCATATAGTGGAAGGCGGTAAAGCCAACCTCCCCTCTTTCGCAAACCTTGGACATCGCTGATGCTATATTTAAAAGCTATTGAGGCGTTATCCAAACTGTTGATATTCCAGATGGAGATCCCACTAAACGGGTGTTTCTTTTTCTTTTTTAAAAGCGCTTCACTGCTTTATCCGCCGGACGTACAAACCCAAGGCAGTTCACAGTTCACGCCTCTGGCTCTCTGCAGCCGACTGCACAAATACCCACGAGCAGATTGGCTCACGGCAGTAACAGGCACAAGTTCATTAGAACAAATCTAGCGTGTTGCACTCACATGACTTTCTCTACTCTTGTATTAACTATTCTTATATACTATTATTCCTCTGTCTTCTTCATGTTAGTTGAAATAAACATTTGTTGAAATTATTTTATTGCTTATTTCCTTGTAGATGCAAGGGAAATATGGGAATACAGCAGACTTTGAGCGATAGTCAAATCGTTTAAAGCTGGTCACTATGTGAAGGCTATGAAATTTCGTTCTCTTTGCACGGCCAAGAGATAAAAAGGTAAATAACGACCTTCCATTTGAGAAAAGTTTAAGTATTGCAAAACTCACACAAATAACAAGGAATATCAACGAAATAGTTCACTTAAGTGCTTTACAGTCTGAATGACTTTTGCATGATAAACTGTAAGAGATACGTAGACATAATCTTACTGTATACAAAAACGTAAATCTCGTTAAAACACACAGTTTATGTCTAATTGTGGAGTGAACATTCCGGAGATATTTCCTGTTATTTGTCTCAATGTTGCAATAATTATTCTTTTCTCTAATGGGAGATCCTTATTCATTTTCTTATCCCTTGGTCATGGAAACAAACGAATTTCAAAGCTATTACGTAGCGACCAGCTCTTAACATTTTGAATATCGCTTAAAGCCCACTACATTCCCATATTCCCCTTGCACCTACAATAAAATTAGCAATTAAGATAATTTTTGTAAATATTGGTCTCGGTTAACATGAAGTGGATAGAGGAATAAGCATAGGTATATAAGAATAGTTTGTACAAGAGTAGAGAAAGCCATGTGAGTGCAACACATCTCATTTGTACTATTGTTTACTGCTGTGGTACTTTCTTTGTCAGTATAGACTGGAAACATCGTATTGAAAGCTCAAAATTGCCAAGTTAAACAACAGACTGCAGTATGATGATTTGGTATTTACAGTACATTAAATTGTGCCTTCTCTCTGGACTTCCGAAATACTGTGACAACTTTAAGGCATCATAATAGTAAACACTTAAAATTGAATATTTTCGTTTCAAAGTTATCATTATATTAGGTTAGTTTTGTATTTAAGTATTTTAAAATATAAAAGTATATGATGGTACAAAAGGTTCTTTGTAAAGTGCATAGCATAATACCAGAATAAAATAAACAAATGCATAAATAAAAGCGGAGTGAACGCTTTTAAAAAGTTGTTTCTGTTTGCGTGACACTCAGTTTGAGATGTAAGTAATATATTAAAGTTAGGCTTACCAGAGGCACATGACGTGGTAGGGAGTCCAACAAACCAAGAACACTACAAAAACAGTTATGGCCATCTTCAGTGTTCGAGTCTTGGCTCTGTCCAGGAAGTGAATACTTGAGCGACGGAAGTTTCCTGCAAACAATCACATGTCTCTAGCATAAATCAGCACGGCACTACGTATCTTTCAAAAATAAGGTAGATACCTACTTAGGAAATGATAAACGCCTTTATGTTGCTTGACACACACATTCATGTTTGTTTACGTAGGTAGGTAGGTACAGTAATGCAGGAGAGCAGGTCGGGAGGTTCAGCCCGGACGTATAGAAAGCGAATTTAGTCAAATGCAAGGCTATCATCATCGTTACTGACAGTTAACTTCAACAGTGCTTCAAAGTCACAATGATACGAGTACAAGCAAGACAGTCGCAATAAATGTAATAATTATAAACAGACTCAACAATTTCTAAGCCAAAGACGAAAGGAAATGAAGTTCAATTGTTACGCAGTGACCCCATTCCTTTCACACTCTATTGTCGTTTCACATGGTTTAGTCCCCAACAGCCTCCTTATGTTTAATTTGAGAAAAAGGGCTATCATTAGGACATTTTTGGTACAAATTTCAAGGGATGGTTCCAGGACTATTTGCTTAACACATCCCTCCGAATTCCACTAAAGTGGATAATAGAAGATAACACCCCAACACTAGTAGTAGTAGTAGTAGTAGTAGTAGTAGTAGTAGTAGTAGTAGTAGTAGTAGTAGTAGTAGTAGTAGTAAAACCTAGTAGTAGTTGTAGTA